>OX465293.1:43287618-43397505 GCA_949987695.1 Merzomyia westermanni | reverse complement strand
AAAAAGTGTCAGCTTTCCAACGGTGTATCGCTTGTTGAGATAGCTTGAACGGTTGCAGAACTATAAACAAAACAAAAATGGGAATGTTTTGCTAAGTCTCCACATTTTCAAATTGCAACTACAGACACAGTTTATCGTGAATTTTGACAAGTTATATACCGTAAGAGAGCTAAAAGTGTCAGCTTTCCAACGGTGTATCGCTTGTTGAGATATATTGAACGGTTGCAGAATTATAAACAAAACAAAATTGGGAATGTTTTGCTAAGTCTCCACATTTTCAAATTGCAACTACAGACACAGTTTATCGTGAATTTTGACAAGTTATATACCGTAAGAGAGCTAAAAGTGTCAGCTTTCCAACGGTGTATCGCTTGTTGAGATAGCTTGAACGGTTGCAGAACTATAAACAAAACAAAAATGGGAATGTAAGAAAGCTAAAAGTGTCAGCTTTCCAACGGTGTATCGCTTGTTGAGATAGCTTGACCGTTGCAGAATTATAAACAAAACAAAAAATGGGAATGTTTTGCTAAGTCTCCACATTTTCGAATTGCAACTACAGACACAGTTTATCGTGAATTTTGACAAGTTATATACCGTAAGAGAGCTAAAAGTGTCAGCTTTCCAACGGTGTATCGCTTGTTGAGATAGCTTGAACGGTTGCAGAACTATAACAAAACAAAAATGGGAATGTAAGAAAGCTAAAAGTGTCAGCTTTCCAACGGTGTATCGCTGGTTGAGATAGCTTGAACGGTTGCAGAACTATAAACAAAACAAAAATGGGAATGTTTTGCTAAGTCTCCACATTTTCAAATTGCAACTACAGACACAGTTTATCGTGAATTTTGACAAGTTATATACCGTAAGAGAGCTAAAAGTGTCAGCTTTCCAACGGTGTATCGCTTGTTGAGATAGCTTGAACGGTTGCAGAATTATAAACAAAACAAAAATGGGAATGTTTTGCTAAGTCTCCACATTTTCAAATTGCAACTACAGACACAGTTTATCGTGAATTTTGACAAGTTATATACCGTAAGAGAGCTAAAAGTGTCAGCTTTCCAACGGTGTATCGCTTGTTGAGATAGCTTGAACGGTTGCAGAACTATAAACAAAACAAAAATGGGAATGTTTTGCTAAGTCTCCACATTTTCGAATTGCAACTACTGACACAGTTTATCGTGAATTTTGACAAGTCATATACCGTAAGAAAGCTAAAAGTGTCAGCTTTCCAACGGTGTATCGCTTGTTGAGATAGCTTGAACGGTTGCAGAATTATAAACAAAACAAAAATGGGAATGTTTTGCTAAGTCTCCACATTTTCAAATTGCAACTACAGACACAGTTTATCGTGAATTTTGACAAGTTATATACCGTAAGAGAGCTAAAAGTGTCAGCTTTCCAACGGTGTATCGCTTGTTGAGATAGCTTGAACGGTTGCAGAACTATAAACAAAACAAAAATGGGAATGTAAGAAAGCTAAAAGTGTCAGCTTTCCAACGGTGTATCGCTTGTTGAGATAGCTTGACCGTTGCAGAATTATAAAACAAAACAAAAATGGGAATGTTTTGCTAAGTCTCCACATTTTCAAATTGCAACTACAGACACAGTTTATCGTGAATTTTGACAAGTTATATACCGTAAGAGAGCTAAAAGTGTCAGCTTTCCAACGGTGTATCGCTTGTTGAGATAGCTTGAACGGTTGCAGAATTATAAACAAAACAAAAATGGGAATGTTTTGCTAAGTCTCCACATTTTCGAATTGCAACTACTGACACAGTTTATCGTGAATTTTGACAAGTCATATACCGTAAGAAAGCTAAAAGTGTCAGCTTTCCAACGGTGTATCGCTTGTTGAGATAGCTTGAACGGTTGCAGAATTATAAACAAAACAAAAATGGGAATGTAAGAAAGCTAAAAGTGTCAGCTTTCCAACGGTGTATCGCTTGTTGAGATAGCTTGAACGGTTGCAGAACTATAAACAAAACAAAAATGGGAATGTTTTGCTAAGTCTCCACATTTTCGAATTGCAACTACTGACACAGTTTATCGTGAATTTTGACAAGTCATATACCGTAAGAAAGCTAAAAGTGTCAGCTTTCCAACGGTGTATCGCTGGTTGAGATAGCTTGAACGGTTGCAGAACTATAAACAAAACAAAAATGGGAATGTTTTGCTAAGTCTCCACATTTTCGAATTGCAACTACTGACACAGTTTATCGTGAATTTTGACAAGTCATATACCGTAAGAAAGCTAAAAGTGTCAGCTTTCCAACGGTGTATCGCTTGTTGAGATAGCTTGAACGGTTGCAGAACTATAAACAAAACAAAAATGGGAATGTTTTGCTAAGTCTCCACATTTTCAAATTGCAACTACAGACACAGTTTATCGTGAATTTTGACAAGTTATATACCGTAAGAGAGCTAAAAGTGTCAGCTTTCCAACGGTGTATCGCTTGTTGAGATAGCTTGAACGGTTGCAGAACTATAAACAAAACAAAAATGGGAATGTTTTGCTAAGTCTCCACATTTTCGAATTGCAACTACAGACACAGTTTATCGTGAATTTTGACAAGTTATATACCGTAAGAAAGCTAAAAGTGTCAGCTTTCCAACGGTGTATCGCTTGTTGAGATAGCTTGAACGGTTGCAGAATTATAAACAAAACAAAAATGGGAATGTTTTGCTAAGTCTCCACATTTTCTAATTGCAACTACAGACACAGTTTATCGTGAATTTTGACAAGTTATATACCGTAAGAGAGCTAAAAGTGTCAGCTTTCCAACGGTGTATCGCTTGTTGAGATAGCTTGAACGGTTGCAGAATTATAAACAAAACAAAAATGGGAATGTTTTGCTAAGTCTCCACATTTTCAAATTGCAACTACAGACACAGTTTATCGTGAATTTTGACAAGTTATATACCGTAAGAGAGCTAAAAGTGTCAGCTTTCCAACGGTGTATCGCTTGTTGAGATAGCTTGAACGGTTGCAGAACTATAAACAAAACAAAAATGGGAATGTTTTGCTAAGTCTCCACATTTTCGAATTGCAACTACTGACACAGTTTATCGTGAATTTTGACAAGTCATATACCGTAAGAAAGCTAAAAGTGTCAGCTTTCCAACGGTGTATCGCTTGTTGAGATAGCTTGAACGGTTGCAGAATTATAAACAAAACAAAAATGGGAATGTTTTGCTAAGTCTCCACATTTTCAAATTGCAACTACAGACACAGTTTATCGTGAATTTTGACAAGTTATATACCGTAAGAGAGCTAAAAGTGTCAGCTTTCCAACGGTGTATCGCTTGTTGAGATAGCTTGAACGGTTGCAGAACTATAAACAAAACAAAAATGGGAATGTAAGAAAGCTAAAAGTGTCAGCTTTCCAACGGTGTGTCGCTTGTTGAGATAGCTTGACCGTTGCAGAATTATAAACAAAACAAAAATGGGAATGTTTTGCTAAGTCTCCACATTTTCAAATTGCAACTACAGACACAGTTTATCGTGAATTTTGACAAGTTATATACCGTAAGAGAGCTAAAAGTGTCAGCTTTCCAACGGTGTATCGCTTGTTGAGATAGCTTGAACGGTTGCAGAATTATAAACAAAACAAAAATGGGAATGTTTTGCTAAGTCTCCACATTTTCGAATTGCAACTACTGACACAGTTTATCGTGAATTTTGACAAGTCATATACCGTAAGAAAGCTAAAAGTGTCAGCTTTCCAACGGTGTATCGCTTGTTGAGATAGCTTGAACGGTTGCAGAATTATAAACAAAACAAAAATGGGAATGTTTTGCTAAGTCTCCACATTTTCAAATTGCAACTACAGACACAGTTTATCGTGAATTTTGACAAGTTATATACCGTAAGAGAGCTAAAAGTGTCAGCTTTCCAACGGTGTATCGCTTGTTGAGATAGCTTGAACGGTTGCAGAATTATAAACAAAACAAAAATGGGAATGTTTTGCTAAGTCTCCACATTTTCAAATTGCAACTACAGACACAGTTTATCGTGAATTTTGACAAGTTATATACCGTAAGAGAGCTAAAAGTGTCAGCTTTCCAACGGTGTATCGCTTGTTGAGATAGCTTGAACGGTTGCAGAACTATAAACAAAACAAAAATGGGAATGTTTTGCTAAGTCTCCACATTTTCGAATTGCAACTACTGACACAGTTTATCGTGAATTTTGACAAGTCATATACCGTAAGAAAGCTAAAAGTGTCAGCTTTCCAACGGTGTATCGCTTGTTGAGATAGCTTGAACGGTTGCAGAATTATAAACAAAACAAAAATGGGAATGTTTTGCTAAGTCTCCACATTTTCAAATTGCAACTACAGACAAAGTTTATCGTGAATTTTGACAAGTTATATACCGTAAGAGAGCTAAAAGTGTCAGCTTTCCAACGGTGTATCGCTTGTTGAGATAGCTTGAACGGTTGCAGAACTATAAACAAAACAAAAATGGGAATGTAAGAAAGCTAAAAGTGTCAGCTTTCCAACGGTGTATCGCTTGTTGAGATAGCTTGACCGTTGCAGAATTATAAACAAAACAAAAATGGGAATGTTTTGCTAAGTCTCCACATTTTCAAATTGCAACTACAGACACAGTTTATCGTGAATTTTGACAAGTTATATACCGTAAGAGAGCTAAAAGTGTCAGCTTTCCAACGGTGTATCGCTTGTTGAGATAGCTTGAACGGTTGCAGAATTATAAACAAAACAAAAATGGGAATGTTTTGCTAAGTCTCCACATTTTCGAATTGCAACTACTGACACAGTTTATCGTGAATTTTGACAAGTCATATACCGTAAGAAAGCTAAAAGTGTCAGCTTTCCAACGGTGTATCGCTTGTTGAGATAGCTTGAACGGTTGCAGAATTATAAACAAAACAAAAATGGGAATGTAAGAAAGCTAAAAGTGTCAGCTTTCCAACGGTGTATCGCTTGTTGAGATAGCTTGAACGGTTGCAGAACTATAAACAAAACAAAAATGGGAATGTTTTGCTAAGTCTCCACATTTTCGAATTGCAACTACTGACACAGTTTATCGTGAATTTTGACAAGTCATATACCGTAAGAAAGCTAAAAGTGTCAGCTTTCCAACGGTGTATCGCTGGTTGAGATAGCTTGAACGGTTGCAGAACTATAAACAAAACAAAAATGGGAATGTTTTGCTAAGTCTCCACATTTTCGAATTGCAACTACTGACACAGTTTATCGTGAATTTTGACAAGTCATATACCGTAAGAAAGCTAAAAGTGTCAGCTTTCCAACGGTGTATCGCTTGTTGAGATAGCTTGAACGGTTGCAGAACTATAAACAAAACAAAAATGGGAATGTTTTGCTAAGTCTCCACATTTTCAAATTGCAACTACAGACACAGTTTATCGTGAATTTTGACAAGTTATATACCGTAAGAGAGCTAAAAGTGTCAGCTTTAAAACGGTGTATCGCTTGTTGAGATAGCTTGAACGGTTGCAGAATTATAAACAAAACAAAAATGGGAATGTTTTGCTAAGTCTCCACATTTTCAAATTGCAACTACAGACACAGTTTATCGTGAATTTTGACAAGTTATATACCGTAAGAGAGCTAAAAGTGTCAGCTTTCCAACGGTGTATCGCTTGTTGAGATAGCTTGAACGGTTGCAGAACTATAAACAAAACAAAAATGGGAATGTAAGAAAGCTAAAAGTGTCAGCTTTCCAACGGTGTATCGCTTGTTGAGATAGCTTGACCGTTGCAGAATTATAAACAAAACAAAAATGGGAATGTTTTGCTAAGTCTCCACATTTTCAAATTGCAACTACAGACACAGTTTATCGTGAATTTTGACAAGTTATATACCGTAAGAGAGCTAAAAGTGTCAGCTTTCCAACGGTGTATCGCTTGTTGAGATAGCTTGAACGGTTGCAGAACTATAAACAAAACAAAAATGGGAATGTAAGAAAGCTAAAAGTGTCAGCTTTCCAACGGTGTATCGCTGGTTGAGATAGCTTGAACGGTTGCAGAACTATAAACAAAACAAAAATGGGAATGTTTTGCTAAGTCTCCACATTTTCAAATTGCAACTACAGACACAGTTTATCGTGAATTTTGACAAGTTATATACCGTAAGAGAGCTAAAAGTGTCAGCTTTCCAACGGTGTATCGCTTGTTGAGATAGCTTGAACGGTTGCAGAATTATAAACAAAACAAAAATGGGAATGTTTTGCTAAGTCTCCACATTTTCAAATTGCAACTACAGACACAGTTTATCGTGAATTTTGACAAGTTATATACCGTAAGAGAGCTAAAAGTGTCAGCTTTCCAACGGTGTATCGCTTGTTGAGATAGCTTGAACGGTTGCAGAACTATAAACAAAACAAAAATGGGAATGTTTTGCTAAGTCTCCACATTTTCGAATTGCAACTACTGACACAGTTTATCGTGAATTTTGACAAGTCATATACCGTAAGAAAGCTAAAAGTGTCAGCTTTCCAACGGTGTATCGCTTGTTGAGATAGCTTGAACGGTTGCAGAATTATAAACAAAACAAAAATGGGAATGTTTTGCTAAGTCTCCACATTTTCAAATTGCAACTACAGACACAGTTTATCGTGAATTTTGACAAGTTATATACCGTAAGAGAGCTAAAAGTGTCAGCTTTCCAACGGTGTATCGCTTGTTGAGATAGCTTGAACGGTTGCAGAACTATAAACAAAACAAAAATGGGAATGTAAGAAAGCTAAAAGTGTCAGCTTTCCAACGGTGTATCGCTTGTTGAGATAGCTTGACCGTTGCAGAATTATAAACAAAACAAAAATGGGAATGTTTTGCTAAGTCTCCACATTTTCAAATTGCAACTACAGACACAGTTTATCGTGAATTTTGACAAGTTATATACCGTAAGAGAGCTAAAAGTGTCAGCTTTCCAACGGTGTATCGCTTGTTGAGATAGCTTGAACGGTTGCAGAATTATAAACAAAACAAAAATGGGAATGTTTTGCTAAGTCTCCACATTTTCGAATTGCAACTACTGACACAGTTTATCGTGAATTTTGACAAGTCATATACCGTAAGAAAGCTAAAAGTGTCAGCTTTCCAACGGTGTATCGCTTGTTGAGATAGCTTGAACGGTTGCAGAATTATAAACAAAACAAAAATGGGAATGTAAGAAAGCTAAAAGTGTCAGCTTTCCAACGGTGTATCGCTTGTTGAGATAGCTTGAACGGTTGCAGAACTATAAACAAAACAAAAATGGGAATGTTTTGCTAAGTCTCCACATTTTCGAATTGCAACTACTGACACAGTTTATCGTGAATTTTGACAAGTCATATACCGTAAGAAAGCTAAAAGTGTCAGCTTTCCAACGGTGTATCGCTGGTTGAGATAGCTTGAACGGTTGCAGAACTATAAACAAAACAAAAATGGGAATGTTTTGCTAAGTCTCCACATTTTCGAATTGCAACTACTGACACAGTTTATCGTGAATTTTGACAAGTCATATACCGTAAGAAAGCTAAAAGTGTCAGCTTTCCAACGGTGTATCGCTTGTTGAGATAGCTTGAACGGTTGCAGAACTATAAACAAAACAAAAATGGGAATGTTTTGCTAAGTCTCCACATTTTCAAATTGCAACTACAGACACAGTTTATCGTGAATTTTGACAAGTTATATACCGTAAGAGAGCTAAAAGTGTCAGCTTTCCAACGGTGTATCGCTTGTTGAGATAGCTTGAACGGTTGCAGAATTATAAACAAAACAAAAATGGGAATGTTTTGCTAAGTCTCCACATTTTCAAATTGCAACTACAGACACAGTTTATCGTGAATTTTGACAAGTTATATACCGTAAGAGAGCTAAAAGTGTCAGCTTTCCAACGGTGTATCGCTTGTTGAGATAGCTTGAACGGTTGCAGAACTATAAACAAAACAAAAATGGGAATGTTTTGCTAAGTCTCCACATTTTCGAATTGCAACTACTGACACAGTTTATCGTGAATTTTGACAAGTCATATACCGTAAGAAAGCTAAAAGTGTCAGCTTTCCAACGGTGTATCGCTTGTTGAGATAGCTTGAACGGTTGCAGAATTATAAACAAAACAAAAATGGGAATGTTTTGCTAAGTCTCCACATTTTCAAATTGCAACTACAGACAAAGTTTATCGTGAATTTTGACAAGTTATATACCGTAAGAGAGCTAAAAGTGTCAGCTTTCCAACGGTGTATCGCTTGTTGAGATAGCTTGAACGGTTGCAGAACTATAAACAAAACAAAAATGGGAATGTAAGAAAGCTAAAAGTGTCAGCTTTCCAACGGTGTATCGCTTGTTGAGATAGCTTGACCGTTGCAGAATTATAAACAAAACAAAAATGGGAATGTTTTGCTAAGTCTCCACATTTTCAAATTGCAACTACAGACACAGTTTATCGTGAATTTTGACAAGTTATATACCGTAAGAGAGCTAAAAGTGTCAGCTTTCCAACGGTGTATCGCTTGTTGAGATAGCTTGAACGGTTGCAGAATTATAAACAAAACAAAAATGGGAATGTTTTGCTAAGTCTCCACATTTTCGAATTGCAACTACTGACACAGTTTATCGTGAATTTTGACAAGTCATATACCGTAAGAAAGCTAATAGTGTCAGCTTTCCAACGGTGTATCGCTTGTTGAGATAGCTTGAACGGTTGCAGAATTATAAACAAAACAAAAATGGGAATGTAAGAAAGCTAAAAGTGTCAGCTTTCCAACGGTGTATCGCTTGTTGAGATAGCTTGAACGGTTGCAGAACTATAAACAAAACAAAAATGGGAATGTTTTGCTAAGTCTCCACATTTTCGAATTGCAACTACTGACACAGTTTATCGTGAATTTTGACAAGTCATATACCGTAAGAAAGCTAAAAGTGTCAGCTTTCCAACGGTGTATCGCTGGTTGAGATAGCTTGAACGGTTGCAGAACTATAAACAAAACAAAAATGGGAATGTTTTGCTAAGTCTCCACATTTTCGAATTGCAACTACTGACACAGTTTATCGTGAATTTTGACAAGTCATATACCGTAAGAAAGCTAAAAGTGTCAGCTTTCCAACGGTGTATCGCTTGTTGAGATAGCTTGAACGGTTGCAGAACTATAAACAAAACAAAAATGGGAATGTTTTGCTAAGTCTCCACATTTTCAAATTGCAACTACAGACACAGTTTATCGTGAATTTTGACAAGTTATATACCGTAAGAGAGCTAAAAGTGTCAGCTTTCCAACGGTGTATCGCTTGTTGAGATAGCTTGAACGGTTGCAGAATTATAAACAAAACAAAAATGGGAATGTTTTGCTAAGTCTCCACATTTTCAAATTGCAACTACAGACACAGTTTATCGTGAATTTTGACAAGTTATATACCGTAAGAGAGCTAAAAGTGTCAGCTTTCCAACGGTGTATCGCTTGTTGAGATAGCTTGAACGGTTGCAGAACTATAAACAAAACAAAAATGGGAATGTAAGAAAGCTAAAAGTGTCAGCTTTCCAACGGTGTATCGCTTGTTGAGATAGCTTGACCGTTGCAGAATTATAAACAAAACAAAAATGGGAATGTTTTGCTAAGTCTCCACATTTTCAAATTGCAACTACAGACACAGTTTATCGTGAATTTTGACAAGTTATATACCGTAAGAGAGCTAAAAGTGTCAGCTTTCCAACGGTGTATCGCTTGTTGAGATAGCTTGAACGGTTGCAGAACTATAAACAAAACAAAAATGGGAATGTAAGAAAGCTAAAAGTGTCAGCTTTCCAACGGTGTATCGCTGGTTGAGATAGCTTGAACGGTTGCAGAACTATAAACAAAACAAAAATGGGAATGTTTTGCTAAGTCTCCACATTTTCAAATTGCAACTACAGACACAGTTTATCGTGAATTTTGACAAGTTATATACCGTAAGAGAGCTAAAAGTGTCAGCTTTCCAACGGTGTATCGCTTGTTGAGATAGCTTGAACGGTTGCAGAATTATAAACAAAACAAAAATGGGAATGTTTTGCTAAGTCTCCACATTTTCAAATTGCAACTACAGACACAGTTTATCGTGAATTTTGACAAGTTATATACCGTAAGAGAGCTAAAAGTGTCAGCTTTCCAACGGTGTATCGCTTGTTGAGATAGCTTGAACGGTTGCAGAACTATAAACAAAACAAAAATGGGAATGTTTTGCTAAGTCTCCACATTTTCGAATTGCAACTACTGACACAGTTTATCGTGAATTTTGACAAGTCATATACCGTAAGACAGCTAAAAGTGTCAGCTTTCCAACGGTGTATCGCTTGTTGAGATAGCTTGAACGGTTGCAGAATTATAAACAAAACAAAAATGGGAATGTTTTGCTAAGTCTCCACATTTTCAAATTGCAACTACAGACACAGTTTATCGTGAATTTTGACAAGTTATATACCGTAAGAGAGCTAAAAGTGTCAGCTTTCCAACGGTGTATCGCTTGTTGAGATAGCTTGAACGGTTGCAGAACTATAAACAAAACAAAAATGGGAATGTAAGAAAGCTAAAAGTGTCAGCTTTCCAACGGTGTATCGCTTGTTGAGATAGCTTGACCGTTGCAGAATTATAAACAAAACAAAAATGGGAATGTTTTGCTAAGTCTCCACATTTTCAAATTGCAACTACAGACACAGTTTATCGTGAATTTTGACAAGTTATATACCGTAAGAGAGCTAAAAGTGTCAGCTTTCCAACGGTGTATCGCTTGTTGAGATAGCTTGAACGGTTGCAGAATTATAAACAAAACAAAAATGGGAATGTTTTGCTAAGTCTCCACATTTTCGAATTGCAACTACTGACACAGTTTATCGTGAATTTTGACAAGTCATATACCGTAAGAAAGCTAAAAGTGTCAGCTTTCCAACGGTGTATCGCTTGTTGAGATAGCTTGAACGGTTGCAGAATTATGCTAAAAGTGTCAGCTTTCCAACGGTGTATCGCTTGTTGAGATAGCTTGAACGGTTGCAGAACTATAAACAAAACAAAAATGGGAATGTTTTGCTAAGTCTCCACATTTTCGAATTGCAACTACTGACACAGTTTATCGTGAATTTTGACAAGTCATATACCGTAAGAAAGCTAAAAGTGTCAGCTTTCCAACGGTGTATCGCTGGTTGAGATAGCTTGAACGGTTGCAGAACTATAAACAAAACAAAAATGGGAATGTTTTGCTAAGTCTCCACATTTTCGAATTGCAACTACTGACACAGTTTATCGTGAATTTTGACAAGTCATATACCGTAAGAAAGCTAAAAGTGTCAGCTTTCCAACGGTGTATCGCTTGTTGAGATAGCTTGAACGGTTGCAGAACTATAAACAAAACAAAAATGGGAATGTTTTGCTAAGTCTCCACATTTTCAAATTGCAACTACAGACACAGTTTATCGTGAATTTTGACAAGTTATATACCGTAAGAGAGCTAAAAGTGTCAGCTTTCCAACGGTGTATCGCTTGTTGAGATAGCTTGAACGGTTGCAGAATTATAAACAAAACAAAAATGGGAATGTTTTGCTAAGTCTCCACATTTTCAAATTGCAACTACAGACACAGTTTATCGTGAATTTTGACAAGTTATATACCGTAAGAGAGCTAAAAGTGTCAGCTTTCCAACGGTGTATCGCTTGTTGAGATAGCTTGAACGGTTGCAGAACTATAAACAAAACAAAAATGGGAATGTTTTGCTAAGTCTCCACATTTTCGAATTGCAACTACTGACACAGTTTATCGTGAATTTTGACAAGTCATATACCGTAAGAAAGCTAAAAGTGTCAGCTTTCCAACGGTGTATCGCTTGTTGAGATAGCTTGAACGGTTGCAGAATTATAAACAAAACAAAAATGGGAATGTTTTGCTAAGTCTCCACATTTTCAAATTGCAACTACAGACACAGTTTATCGTGAATTTTAACAAGTTATATACCGTAAGAGAGCTAAAAGTGTCAGCTTTCCAACGGTGTATCGCTTGTTGAGATAGCTTGAACGGTTGCAGAACTATAAACAAAACAAAAATGGGAATGTAAGAAAGCTAAAAGTGTCAGCTTTCCAACGGTGTATCGCTTGTTGAGATAGCTTGACCGTTGCAGAATTATAAACAAAACAAAAATGGGAATGTTTTGCTAAGTCTCCACATTTTCAAATTGCAACTACAGACACAGTTTATCGTGAATTTTGACAAGTTATATACCGTAAGAGAGCTAAAAGTGTCAGCTTTCCAACGGTGTATCGCTGGTTGAGATAGCTTGAACGGTTGCAGAACTATAAACAAAACAAAAATGGGAATGTTTTGCTAAGTCTCCACATTTTCAAATTGCAACTACAGACACAGTTTATCGTGAATTTTGACAAGTCATATACCGTAAGAAAGCTAAAAGTGTCAGCTTTCCAACGGTGTATCGCTTTCAAAATTGCAACTACAGACACAGTTTATCGTGAATTTTGACAAGTTATATACCGTAAGAGAGCTAAAAGTGTCAGCTTTCCAACGGTGTATCGCTTGTTGAGATAGCTTGAACGGTTGCAGAATTATAAACAAAACAAAAATTGGAATGTTTTGCTAAGTCTCCACATTTTCAAATTGCAACTACAGACACAGTTTATCGTGAATTTTGACAAGTTATATACCGTAAGAGAGCTAAAAGTGTCAGCTTTCCAACGGTGTATCGCTGGTTGAGATAGCTTGAACGGTTGCAGAACTATAAACAAAACAAAAATGGGAATGTTTTGCTAAGTCTCCACATTTTCGAATTGCAACTACTGACACAGTTTATCGTGAATTTTGACAAGTCATATACCGTAAGAAAGCTAAAAGTGTCAGCTTTCCAACGGTGTATCGCTTGTTGAGATAGCTTGAACGGTTGCAGAACTATAAACAAAACAAAAATGGGAATGTTTTGCTAAGTCTCCACATTTTCAAATTGCAACTACAGACACAGTTTATCGTGAATTTTGACAAGTTATATACCGTAAGAGAGCTAAAAGTGTCAGCTTTCCAACGGTGTATCGCTTGTTGAGATAGCTTGAACGGTTGCAGAATTATAAACAAAACAAAAATGGGAATGTTTTGCTAAGTCTCCACATTTTCAAATTGCAACTACAGACACAGTTTATCGTGAATTTTGACAAGTTATATACCGTAAGAGAGCTAAAAGTGTCAGCTTTCCAACGGTGTATCGCTTGTTGAGATAGCTTGAACGGTTGCAGAACTATAAACAAAACAAAAATGGGAATGTTTTGCTAAGTCTCCACATTTTCGAATTGCAACTACTGACACAGTTTATCGTGAATTTTGACAAGTCATATACCGTAAGAAAGCTAAAAGTGTCAGCTTTCCAACGGTGTATCGCTTGTTGAGATAGCTTGAACGGTTGCAGAATTATAAACAAAACAAAAATGGGAATGTTTTGCTAAGTCTCCACATTTTCAAATTGCAACTACAGACACAGTTTATCGTGAATTTTAACAAGTTATATACCGTAAGAGAGCTAAAAGTGTCAGCTTTCCAACGGTGTATCGCTTGTTGAGATAGCTTGAACGGTTGCAGAACTATAAACAAAACAAAAATGGGAATGTAAGAAAGCTAAAAGTGTCAGCTTTCCAACGGTGTATCGCTTGTTGAGATAGCTTGACCGTTGCAGAATTATAAACAAAACAAAAATGGGAATGTTTTGCTAAGTCTCCACATTTTCAAATTGCAACTACAGACACAGTTTATCGTGAATTTTGACAAGTTATATACCGTAAGAGAGCTAAAAATGTCAGCTTTCCAACGGTGTATCGCTGGTTGAGATAGCTTGAACGGTTGCAGAACTATAAACAAAACAAAAATGGGAATGTTTTGCTAAGTCTCCACATTTTCAAATTGCAACTACAGACACAGTTTATCGTGAATTTTGACAAGTTATATACCGTAAGAGAGCTAAAAGTGTCAGCTTTCCAACGGTGTATCGCTTTCAAAATTGCAACTACAGACACAGTTTATCGTGAATTTTGACAAGTTATATACCGTAAGAGAGCTAAAAGTGTCAGCTTTCCAACGGTGTATCGCTTGTTGAGATAGCTTGAACGGTTGCAGAATTATAAACAAAACAAAAATGGGAATGTTTTGCTAAGTCTCCACATTTTCAAATTGCAACTACAGACACAGTTTATCGTGAATTTTGACAAGTTATATACCGTAAGAGAGCTAAAAGTGTCAGCTTTCCAACGGTGTATCGCTGGTTGAGATAGCTTGAACGGTTGCAGAACTATAAACAAAACAAAAATGGGAATGTTTTGCTAAGTCTCCACATTTTCGAATTGCAACTACTGACACAGTTTATCGTGAATTTTGACAAGTCATATACCGTAAGAAAGCTAAAAGTGTCAGCTTTCCAACGGTGTATCGCTGGTTGAGATAGCTTGAACGGTTGCAGAACTATAAACAAAACAAAAATGGGAATGTTTTGCTAAGTCTCCACATTTTCAAATTGCAACTACAGACACAGTTTATCGTGAATTTTGACAAGTTATATACCGTAAGAGAGCTAAAAGTGTCAGCTTTCCAACGGTGTATCGCTTGTTGAGATAGCTTGAACGGTTGCAGAATTATAAACAAAACAAAAATGGGAATGTTTTGCTAAGTCTCCACATTTTCAAATTGCAACTACAGACACAGTTTATCGTGAATTTTGACAAGTTATATACCGTAAGAGAGCTAAAAGTGTCAGCTTTCCAACGGTGTATCGCTGGTTGAGATAGCTTGAACGGTTGCAGAACTATAAACAAAACAAAAATGGGAATGTTTTGCTAAGTCTCCACATTTTCGAATTGCAACTACTGACACAGTTTATCGTGAATTTTGACAAGTCATATACCGTAAGAAAGCTAAAAGTGTCAGCTTTCCAACGGTGTATCGCTGGTTGAGATAGCTTGAACGGTTGCAGAACTATAAACAAAACAAAAATGGGAATGTTTTGCTAAGTCTCCACATTTTCAAATTGCAACTACAGACACAGTTTATCGTGAATTTTGACAAGTTATATACCGTAAGAGAGCTAAAAGCGTCAGCTTTCCAACGGTGTATCGCTTGTTGAGATAGCTTGAACGGTTGCAGAATTATAAACAAAACAAAAATGGGAATGTTTTGCTAAGTCTCCACATTTTCAAATTGCAACTACAGACACAGTTTATCGTGAATTTTGACAAGTTATATACCGTAAGAGAGCTAAAAGTGTCAGCTTTCCAACGGTGTATCGCTTGTTGAGATAGCTTGAACGGTTGCAGAACTATAAACAAAACAAAAATGGGAATGTTTTGCTAAGTCTCCACATTTTCGAATTGCAACTACTGACACAGTTTATCGTGAATTTTGACAAGTCATATACCGTAAGAAAGCTAAAAGTGTCAGCTTTCCAACGGTGTATCGCTTGTTGAGATAGCTTGAACGGTTGCAGAATTATAAACAAAACAAAAATGGGAATGTTTTGCTAAGTCTCCACATTTTCAAATTGCAACTACAGACACAGTTTATCGTGAATTTTAACAAGTTATATACCGTAAGAGAGCTAAAAGTGTCAGCTTTCCAACGGTGTATCGCTTGTTGAGATAGCTTGAACGGTTGCAGAACTATAAACAAAACAAAAATGGGAATGTAAGAAAGCTAAAAGTGTCAGCTTTCCAACGGTGTATCGCTTGTTGAGATAGCTTGACCGTTGCAGAATTATAAACAAAAAAAAAATGGGAATGTTTTGCTAAGTCTCCACATTTTCAAATTGCAACTACAGACACAGTTTATCGTGAATTTTGACAAGTTATATACCGTAAGAGAGCTAAAAATGTCAGCTTTCCAACGGTGTATCGCTGGTTGAGATAGCTTGAACGGTTGCAGAACTATAAACAAAACAAAAATGGGAATGTTTTGCTAAGTCTCCACATTTTCAAATTGCAACTACAGACACAGTTTATCGTGAATTTTGACAAGTTATATACCGTAAGAGAGCTAAAAGTGTCAGCTTTCCAACGGTGTATCGCTTTCAAAATTGCAACTACAGACACAGTTTATCGTGAATTTTGACAAGTTATATACCGTAAGAGAGCTAAAAGTGTCAGCTTTCCAACGGTGTATCGCTTGTTGAGATAGCTTGAACGGTTGCAGAATTATAAACAAAACAAAAATGGGAATGTTTTGCTAAGTCTCCACATTTTCAAATTGCAACTACAGACACAGTTTATCGTGAATTTTGACAAGTTATATACCGTAAGAGAGCTAAAAGTGTCAGCTTTCCAACGGTGTATCGCTGGTTGAGATAGCTTGAACGGTTGCAGAACTATAAACAAAACAAAAATGGGAATGTTTTGCTAAGTCTCCACATTTTCGAATTGCAACTACTGACACAGTTTATCGTGAATTTTGACAAGTCATATACCGTAAGAAAGCTAAAAGTGTCAGCTTTCCAACGGTGTATCGCTGGTTGAGATAGCTTGAACGGTTGCAGAACTATAAACAAAACAAAAATGGGAATGTTTTGCTAAGTCTCCACATTTTCAAATTGCAACTACAGACACAGTTTATCGTGAATTTTGACAAGTTATATACCGTAAGAGAGCTAAAAGTGTCAGCTTTCCAACGGTGTATCGCTTGTTGAGATAGCTTGAACGGTTGCAGAATTATAAACAAAACAAAAATGGGAATGTTTTGCTAAGTCTCCACATTTTCAAATTGCAACTACAGACACAGTTTATCGTGAATTTTGACAAGTTATATACCGTAAGAGAGCTAAAAGTGTCAGCTTTCCAACGGTGTATCGCTTGTTGAGATAGCTTGAACGGTTGCAGAACTATAAACAAAACAAAAATGGGAATGTTTTGCTAAGTCTCCACATTTTCGAATTGCAACTACTGACACAGTTTATCGTGAATTTTGACAAGTCATATACCGTAAGAAAGCTAAAAGTGTCAGCTTTCCAACGGTGTATCGCTTGTTGAGATAGCTTGAACGGTTGCAGAATTATAAACAAAACAAAAATGGGAATGTTTTGCTAAGTCTCAACATTTTCAAATTGCAACTACAGACACAGTTTATCGTGAATTTTGACAAGTTATATACCGTAAGAGAGCTAAAAGTGTCAGCTTTCCAACGGTGTATCGCTTGTTGAGATAGCTTGAACGGTTGCAGAACTATAAACAAAACAAAAATGGGAATGTAAGAAAGCTAAAAGTGTCAGCTTTCCAACGGTGTATCGCTTGTTGAGATAGCTTGACCGTTGCAGAATTATAAACAAAACAAAAATGGGAATGTTTTGCTAAGTCTCCACATTTTCAAATTGCAACTACAGACACAGTTTATCGTGAATTTTGACAAGTTATATACCGTAAGAGAGCTAAAAGTGTCAGCTTTCCAACGGTGTATCGCTTGTTGAGATAGCTTGACCGTTGCAGAATTATAAACAAAACAAAAATGGGAATGTTTTGCTAAGTCTCCACATTTTCAAATTGCAACTACAGACACAGTTTATCGTGAATTTTGACAAGTTATATACCGTAAGAGAGCTAAAAGTGTCAGCTTTCCAACGGTGTATCGCTGGTTGAGATAGCTTGAACGGTTGCAGAACTATAAACAAAACAAAAATGGGAATGTTTTGCTAAGTCTCCACATTTTCAAATTGCAACTACAGACACAGTTTATCGTGAATTTTGACAAGTTATATACCGTAAGAGAGCTAAAAGTGTCAGCTTTCCAACGGTGTATCGCTTGTTGAGATAGCTTGAACGGTTGCAGAATTATAAACAAAACAAAAATGGGAATGTTTTGCTAAGTCTCCACATTTTCAAATTGCAACTACAGACACAGTTTATCGTGAATTTTGACAAGTTATATACCGTAAGAGAGCTAAAAGTGTCAGCTTTCCAACGGTGTATCGCTTGTTGAGATAGCTTGAACGGTTGCAGAACTATAAACAAAACAAAAATGGGAATGTAAGAAAGCTAAAAGTGTCAGCTTTCCAACGGTGTATCGCTTGTTGAGATAGCTTGACCGTTGCAGAATTATAAACAAAACAAAAATGGGAATGTTTTGCTAAGTCTCCACATTTTCAAATTGCAACTACAGACACAGTTTATCGTGAATTTTGACAAGTTATATACCGTAAGAGAGCTAAAAGTGTCAGCTTTCCAACGGTGTATCGCTGGTTGAGATAGCTTGAACGGTTGCAGAACTATAAACAAAACAAAAATGGGAATGTTTTGCTAAGTCTCCACATTTTCAAATTGCAACTACAGACACAGTTTATCGTGAATTTTGACAAGTTATATACCGTAAGAGAGCTAAAAGTGTCAGCTTTCCAACGGTGTATCGCTTTCAAAATTGCAACTACAGACACAGTTTATCGTGAATTTTGACAAGTTATATACCGTAAGAGAGCTAAAAGTGTCAGCTTTCCAACGGTGTATCGCTTGTTGAGATAGCTTGAACGGTTGCAGAATTATAAACAAAACAAAAATGGGAATGTTTTGCTAAGTCTCCACATTTTCAAATTGCAACTACAGACACAGTTTATCGTGAATTTTGACAAGTTATATACCGTAAGAGAGCTAAAAGTGTCAGCTTTCCAACAGTGTATCGCTGGTTGAGATAGCTTGAACGGTTGCAGAATTATAAACAAAACAAAAATGGGAATGTTTTGCTAAGTCTCCACATTTTCAAATTGCAACTACAGACACAGTTTATCGTGAATTTTGACAAGTTATATACCGTAAGAGAGCTATAAACAAAACAAAAATGGGAATGTAAGAAAGCTAAAAGTGTCAGCTTTCCAACGGTGTATCGCTGGTTGAGATAGCTTGAACGGTTGCAGAACTATAAACAAAACAAAAATGGGAATGTTTTGCTAAGTCTCCACATTTTCAAATTGCAACTACAGACACAGTTTATCGTGAATTTTGACAAGTTATATACCGTAAGAGAGCTAAAAGTGTCAGCTTTCCAACGGTGTATCGCTTGTTGAGATAGCTTGAACGGTTGCAGAATTATAAACAAAACAAAAATGGGAATGTTTTGCTAAGTCTCCACATTTTCAAATTGCAACTACAGACACAGTTTATCGTGAATTTTGACAAGTTATATACCGTAAGAGAGCTAAAAGTGTCAGCTTTCCAACGGTGTATCGCTTGTTGAGATAGCTTGAACGGTTGCAGAACTATAAACAAAACAAAAATGGGAATGTTTTGCTAAGTCTCCACATTTTCGAATTGCAACTACTGACACAGTTTATCGTGAATTTTGACAAGTCATATACCGTAAGAAAGCTAAAAGTGTCAGCTTTCCAACGGTGTATCGCTTGTTGAGATAGCTTGAACGGTTGCAGAATTATAAACAAAACAAAAATGGGAATGTTTTGCTAAGTCTCCACATTTTCAAATTGCAACTACAGACACAGTTTATCGTGAATTTTGACAAGTTATATACCGTAAGAGAGCTAAAAGTGTCAGCTTTCCAACGGTGTATCGCTTGTTGAGATAGCTTGAACGGTTGCAGAACTATAAACAAAACAAAAATGGGAATGTAAGAAAGCTAAAAGTGTCAGCTTTCCAACGGTGTATCGCTTGTTGAGATAGCTTGACCGTTGCAGAATTATAAACAAAACAAAAATGGGAATGTTTTGCTAAGTCTCCACATTTTCAAATTGCAACTACAGACACAGTTTATCGTGAATTTTGACAAGTTATATACCGTAAGAGAGCTAAAAGTGTCAGCTTTCCAACGGTGTATCGCTTGTTGAGATAGCTTGAACGGTTGCAGAACTATAAACAAAACAAAAATGGGAATGTAAGAAAGCTAAAAGTGTCAGCTTTCCAACGGTGTATCGCTGGTTGAGATAGCTTGAACGGTTGCAGAATTATAAACAAAACAAAAATGGGAATGTTTTGCTAAGTCTCCACATTTTCAAATTGCAACTACAGACACAGTTTATCGTGAATTTTGACAAGTTATATACCGTAAGAGAGCTAAAAGTGTCAGCTTTCCAACGGTGTATCGCTTGTTGAGATAGCTTGAACGGTTGCAGAATTATAAACAAAACAAAAATGGGAATGTTTTGCTAAGTCTCCACATTTTCAAATTGCAACTACAGACACAGTTTATCGTGAATTTTGACAAGTTATATACCGTAAGAGAGCTAAAAGTGTCAGCTTTCCAACGGTGTATCGCTTGTTGAGATAGCTTGAACGGTTGCAGAACTATAAACAAAACAAAAATGGGAATGTAAGAAAGCTAAAAGTGTCAGCTTTCCAACGGTGTATCGCTGGTTGAGATAGCTTGAACGGTTGCAGAACTATAAACAAAACAAAAATGGGAATGTTTTGCTAAGTCTCCACATTTTCAAATTGCAACTACAGACACAGTTTATCGTGAATTTTGACAAGTTATATACCGTAAGAGAGCTAAAAGTGTCAGCTTTCCAACGGTGTATCGCTTGTTGAGATAGCTTGAACGGTTGCAGAATTATAAACAAAACAAAAATGGGAATGTTTTGCTAAGTCTCCACATTTTCAAATTGCAACTACAGACACAGTTTATCGTGAATTTTGACAAGTCATATACCGTAAGAAAGCTAAAAGTGTCAGCTTTCCAACGGTGTATCGCTTGTTGAGATAGCTTGAACGGTTGCAGAATTATAAACAAAACAAAAATGGGAATGTTTTGCTAAGTCTCCACATTTTCAAATTGCAACTACAGACACAGTTTATCGTGAATTTTGACAAGTTATATACCGTAAGAAAGCTAAAAGTGTCAGCTTTCCAACGGTGTATCGCTTGTTGAGATAGCTTGAACGGTTGCAGAACTATAAACAAAACAAAAATGGGAATGTAAGAAAGCTAAAAGTGTCAGCTTTCCAACGGTGTATCGCTTGTTGAGATAGCTTGACCGTTGCAGAATTATAAACAAAACAAAAATGGGAATGTTTTGCTAAGTCTCCACATTTTCAAATTGCAACTACAGACACAGTTTATCGTGAATTTTGACAAGTTATATACCGTAAGAGAGCTAAAAGTGTCAGCTTTCCAACGGTGTATCGCTTGTTGAGATAGCTTGAACGGTTGCAGAATTATAAACAAAACAAAAATGGGAATGTTTTGCTAAGTCTCCACATTTTCGAATTGCAACTACTGACACAGTTTATCGTGAATTTTGACAAGTCATATACCGTAAGAAAGCTAAAAGTGTCAGCTTTCCAACGGTGTATCGCTTGCTGAGATAGCTTGAACGGTTGCAGAATTATAAACAAAACAAAAATGGGAATGTAAGAAAGCTAAAAGTGTCAGCTTTCCAACGGTGTATCGCTTGTTGAGATAGCTTGAACGGTTGCAGAACTATAAACAAAACAAAAATGGGAATGTTTTGCTAAGTCTCCACATTTTCGAATTGCAACTACTGACACAGTTTATCGTGAATTTTGACAAGTCATATACCGTAAGAAAGCTAAAAGTGTCAGCTTTCCAACGGTGTATCGCTGGTTGAGATAGCTTGAACGGTTGCAGAACTATAAACAAAACAAAAATGGGAATGTTTTGCTAAGTCTCCACATTTTCGAATTGCAACTACTGACACAGTTTATCGTGAATTTTGACAAGTCATATACCGTAAGAAAGCTAAAAGTGTCAGCTTTCCAACGGTGTATCGCTTGTTGAGATAGCTTGAACGGTTGCAGAACTATAAACAAAACAAAAATGGGAATGTTTTGCTAAGTCTCCACATTTTCAAATTGCAACTACAGACACAGTTTATCGTGAATTTTGACAAGTTATATACCGTAAGAGAGCTAAAAGTGTCAGCTTTCCAACGGTGTATCGCTTGTTGAGATAGCTTGAACGGTTGCAGAATTATAAACAAAACAAAAATGGGAATGTTTTGCTAAGTCTCCACATTTTCAAATTGCAACTACAGACACAGTTTATCGTGAATTTTGACAAGTTATATACCGTAAGAGAGCTAAAAGTGTCAGCTTTCCAACGGTGTATCGCTTGTTGAGATAGCTTGAACGGTTGCAGAACTATAAACAAAACAAAAATGGGAATGTTTTGCTAAGTCTCCACATTTTCGAATTGCAACTACTGACACAGTTTATCGTGAATTTTGACAAGTCATATACCGTAAGAAAGCTAAAAGTGTCAGCTTTCCAACGGTGTATCGCTTGTTGAGATAGCTTGAACGGTTGCAGAACTATAAACAAAACAAAAATGGGAATGTAAGAAAGCTAAAAGTGTCAGCTTTCCAACGGTGTATCGCTTGTTGAGATAGCTTGACCGTTGCAGAATTATAAACAAAACAAAAATGGGAATGTTTTGCTAAGTCTCCACATTTTCAAATTGCAACTACAGACACAGTTTATCGTGAATTTTGACAAGTTATATACCGTAAGAGAGCTAAAAGTGTCAGCTTTCCAACGGTGTATCGCTTGTTGAGATAGCTTGAACGGTTGCAGAACTATAAACAAAACAAAAATGGGAATGTAAGAAAGCTAAAAGTGTCAGCTTTCCAACGGTGTATCGCTGGTTGAGATAGCTTGAACGGTTGCAGAACTATAAACAAAACAAAAATGGGAATGTTTTGCTAAGTCTCCACATTTTCAAATTGCAACTACAGACACAGTTTATCGTGAATTTTGACAAGTTATATACCGTAAGAGAGCTAAAAGTGTCAGCTTTCCAACGGTGTATCGCTTGTTGAGATAGCTTGAACGGTTGCAGAACTATAAACAAAACAAAAATGGGAATGTAAGAAAGCTAAAAGTGTCAGCTTTCCAACGGTGTATCGCTTGTTGAGATAGCTTGACCGTTGCAGAATTATAAACAAAACAAAAATGGGAATGTTTTGCTAAGTCTCCACATTTTCAAATTGCAACTACAGACACAGTTTATCGTGAATTTTGACAAGTTATATACCGTAAGAGAGCTAAAAGTGTCAGCTTTCCAACGGTGTATCGCTTGTTGAGATAGCTTGAACGGTTGCAGAACTATAAACAAAACAAAAATGGGAATGTAAGAAAGCTAAAAGTGTCAGCTTTCCAACGGTGTATCGCTGGTTGAGATAGCTTGAACGGTTGCAGAACTATAAACAAAACAAAAATGGGAATGTTTTGCTAAGTCTCCACATTTTCAAATTGCAACTACAGACACAGTTTATCGTGAATTTTGACAAGTTATATACCGTAAGAGAGCTAAAAGTGTCAGCTTTCCAACGGTGTATCGCTTGTTGAGATAGCTTGAACGGTTGCAGAATTATAAACAAAACAAAAATGGGAATGTTTTGCTAAGTCTCCACATTTTCAAATTGCAACTACAGACACAGTTTATCGTGAATTTTGACAAGTTATATACCGTAAGAGAGCTAAAAGTGTCAGCTTTCCAACGGTGTATCGCTTGTTGAGATAGCTTGAACGGTTGCAGAACTATAAACAAAACAAAAATGGGAATGTTTTGCTAAGTCTCCACATTTTCGAATTGCAACTACTGACACAGTTTATCGTGAATTTTGACAAGTCATATACCGTAAGAAAGCTAAAAGTGTCAGCTTTCCAACGGTGTATCGCTTGTTGAGATAGCTTGAACGGTTGCAGAATTATAAACAAAACAAAAATGGGAATGTTTTGCTAAGTCTCCACATTTTCAAATTGCAACTACAGACACAGTTTATCGTGAATTTTGACAAGTTATATACCGTAAGAGAGCTAAAAGTGTCAGCTTTCCAACGGTGTATCGCTTGTTGAGATAGCTTGAACGGTTGCAGAACTATAAACAAAACAAAAATGGGAATGTAAGAAAGCTAAAAGTGTCAGCTTTCCAACGGTGTATCGCTTGTTGAGATAGCTTGACCGTTGCAGAATTATAAACAAAACAAAAATGGGAATGTTTTGCTAAGTCTCCACATTTTCAAATTGCAACTACAGACACAGTTTATCGTGAATTTTGACAAGTTATATACCGTAAGAGAGCTAAAAGTGTCAGCTTTCCAACGGTGTATCGCTTGTTGAGATAGCTTGAACGGTTGCAGAATTATAAACAAAACAAAAATGGGAATGTTTTGCTAAGTCTCCACATTTTCGAATTGCAACTACTGACACAGTTTATCGTGAATTTTGACAAGTCATATACCGTAAGAAAGCTAAAAGTGTCAGCTTTCCAACGGTGTATCGCTTGTTGAGATAGCTTGAACGGTTGCAGAATTATAAACAAAACAAAAATGGGAATGTAAGAAAGCTAAAAGTGTCAGCTTTCCAACGGTGTATCGCTTGTTGAGATAGCTTGAACGGTTGCAGAACTATAAACAAAACAAAAATGGGAATGTTTTGCTAAGTCTCCACATTTTCGAATTGCAACTACTGACACAGTTTATCGTGAATTTTGACAAGTCATATACCGTAAGAAAGCTAAAAGTGTCAGCTTTCCAACGGTGTATCGCTGGTTGAGATAGCTTGAACGGTTGCAGAACTATAAACAAAACAAAAATGGGAATGTTTTGCTAAGTCTCCACATTTTCGAATTGCAACTACTGACACAGTTTATCGTGAATTTTGACAAGTCATATACCGTAAGAAAGCTAAAAGTGTCAGCTTTCCAACGGTGTATCGCTTGTTGAGATAGCTTGAACGGTTGCAGAACTATAAACAAAACAAAAATGGGAATGTTTTGCTAAGTCTCCACATTTTCAAATTGCAACTACAGACACAGTTTATCGTGAATTTTGACAAGTTATATACCGTAAAAGAGCTAAAAGTGTCAGCTTTCCAACGGTGTATCGCTTGTTGAGATAGCTTGAACGGTTGCAGAATTATAAACAAAACAAAAATGGGAATGTTTTGCTAAGTCTCCACATTTTCAAATTGCAACTACAGACACAGTTTATCGTGAATTTTGACAAGTTATATACCGTAAGAGAGCTAAAAGTGTCAGCTTTCCAACGGTGTATCGCTTGTTGAGATAGCTTGAACGGTTGCAGAACTATAAACAAAACAAAAATGGGAATGTTTTGCTAAGTCTCCACATTTTCGAATTGCAACTACTGACACAGTTTATCGTGAATTTTGACAAGTCATATACCGTAAGAAAGCTAAAAGTGTCAGCTTTCCAACGGTGTATCGCTTGTTGAGATAGCTTGAACGGTTGCAGAATTATAAACAAAACAAAAATGGGAATGTTTTGCTAAGTCTCCACATTTTCAAATTGCAACTACAGACACAGTTTATCGTGAATTTTGACAAGTTATATACCGTAAGAGAGCTAAAAGTGTCAGCTTTCCAACGGTGTATCGCTTGTTGAGATAGCTTGAACGGTTGCAGAACTATAAACAAAACAAAAATGGGAATGTAAGAAAGCTAAAAGTGTCAGCTTTCCAACGGTGTATCGCTTGTTGAGATAGCTTGACCGTTGCAGAATTATAAACAAAACAAAAATGGGAATGTTTTGCTAAGTCTCCACATTTTCAAATTGCAACTACAGACACAGTTTATCGTGAATTTTGACAAGTTATATACCGTAAGAGAGCTAAAAGTGTCAGCTTTCCAACGGTGTATCGCTGGTTGAGATAGCTTGAACGGTTGCAGAACTATAAACAAAACAAAAATGGGAATGTTTTGCTAAGTCTCCACATTTTCAAATTGCAACTACAGACACAGTTTATCGTGAATTTTGACAAGTTATATACCGTAAGAGAGCTAAAAGTGTCAGCTTTCCAACGGTGTATCGCTTTCAAAATTGCAACTACAGACACAGTTTATCGTGAATTTTGACAAGTTATATACCGTAAGAGAGCTAAAAGTGTCAGCTTTCCAACGGTGTATCGCTTGTTGAGATAGCTTGAACGGTTGCAGAATTATAAACAAAACAAAAATGGGAATGTTTTGCTAAGTCTCCACATTTTCAAATTGCAACTACAGACACAGTTTATCGTGAATTTTGACAAGTTATATACCGTAAGAGAGCTAAAAGTGTCAGCTTTCCAACGGTGTATCGCTGGTTGAGATAGCTTGAACGGTTGCAGAATTATAAACAAAACAAAAATGGGAATGTTTTGCTAAGTCTCCACATTTTCAAATTGCAACTACAGACACAGTTTATCGTGAATTTTGACAAGTTATATACCGTAAGAGAGCTATAAACAAAACAAAAATGGGAATGTAAGAAAGCTAAAAGTGTCAGCTTTCCAACGGTGTATCGCTGGTTGAGATAGCTTGAACGGTTGCAGAACTATAAACAAAACAAAAATGGGAATGTTTTGCTAAGTCTCCACATTTTCAAATTGCAACTACAGACACAGTTTATCGTGAATTTTGACAAGTTATATACCGTAAGAGAGCTAAAAGTGTCAGCTTTCCAACGGTGTATCGCTTGTTGAGATAGCTTGAACGGTTGCAGAATTATAAACAAAACAAAAATGGGAATGTTTTGCTAAGTCTCCACATTTTCAAATTGCAACTACAGACACAGTTTATCGTGAATTTTGACAAGTTATATACCGTAAGAGAGCTAAAAGTGTCAGCTTTCCAACGGTGTATCGCTTGTTGAGATAGCTTGAACGGTTGCAGAACTATAAACAAAACAAAAATGGGAATGTTTCGCTAAGTCTCCACATTTTCGAATTGCAACTACTGACACAGTTTATCGTGAATTTTGACAAGTCATATACCGTAAGAAAGCTAAAAGTGTCAGCTTTCCAACGGTGTATCGCTTGTTGAGATAGCTTGAACGGTTGCAGAATTATAAACAAAACAAAAATGGGAATGTTTTGCTAAGTCTCCACATTTTCAAATTGCAACTACAGACACAGTTTATCGTGAATTTTGACAAGTTATATACCGTAAGAGAGCTAAAAGTGTCAGCTTTCCAACGGTGTATCGCTTGTTGAGATAGCTTGAACGGTTGCAGAACTATAAACAAAACAAAAATGGGAATGTAAGAAAGCTAAAAGTGTCAGCTTTCCAACGGTGTATCGCTTGTTGAGATAGCTTGACCGTTGCAGAATTATAAACAAAACAAAAATGGGAATGTTTTGCTAAGTCTCCACATTTTCAAATTGCAACTACAGACACAGTTTATCGTGAATTTTGACAAGTTATATACCGTAAGAGAGCTAAAAGTGTCAGCTTTCCAACGGTGTATCGCTTGTTGAGATAGCTTGAACGGTTGCAGAATTATAAACAAAACAAAAATGGGAATGTTTTGCTAAGTCTCCACATTTTCGAATTGCAACTACTGACACAGTTTATCGTGAATTTTGACAAGTCATATACCGTAAGAAAGCTAAAAGTGTCAGCTTTCCAACGGTGTATCGCTTGTTGAGATAGCTTGAACGGTTGCAGAATTATAAACAAAACAAAAATGGGAATGTAAGAAAGCTAAAAGTGTCAGCTTTCCAACGGTGTATCGCTTGTTGAGATAGCTTGAACGGTTGCAGAACTATAAACAAAACAAAAATGGGAATGTTTTGCTAAGTCTCCACATTTTCGAATTGCAACTACTGACACAGTTTATCGTGAATTTTGACAAGTCATATACCGTAAGAAAGCTAAAAGTGTCAGCTTTCCAACGGTGTATCGCTGGTTGAGATAGCTTGAACGGTTGCAGAACTATAAACAAAACAAAAATGGGAATGTTTTGCTAAGTCTCCACATTTTCGAATTGCAACTACTGACACAGTTTATCGTGAATTTTGACAAGTCATATACCGTAAGAAAGCTAAAAGTGTCAGCTTTCCAACGGTGTATCGCTTGTTGAGATAGCTTGAACGGTTGCAGAACTATAAACAAAACAAAAATGGGAATGTTTTGCTAAGTCTCCACATTTTCAAATTGCAACTACAGACACAGTTTATCGTGAATTTTGACAAGTTATATACCGTAAGAGAGCTAAAAGTGTCAGCTTTCCAACGGTGTATCGCTTGTTGAGATAGCTTGAACGGTTGCAGAACTATAAACAAAACAAAAATGGGAATGTAAGAAAGCTAAAAGTGTCAGCTTTCCAACGGTGTATCGCTTGTTGAGATAGCTTGAACGGTTGCAGAACTATAAACAAAACAAAAATGGGAATGTTTTGCTAAGTCTCCACATTTTCGAATTGCAACTACTGACACAGTTTATCGTGAATTTTGACAAGTCATATACCGTAAGAAAGCTAAAAGTGTCAGCTTTCCAACGGTGTATCGCTTGTTGAGATAGCTTGAACGGTTGCAGAATTATAAACAAAACAAAAATGGGAATGTTTTGCTAAGTCTCCACATTTTCAAATTGCAACTACAGACACAGTTTATCGTGAATTTTGACAAGTTATATACCGTAAGAGAGCTAAAAGTGTCAGCTTTCCAACGGTGTATCGCTTGTTGAGATAGCTTGAACGGTTGCAGAACTATAAACAAAACAAAAATGGGAATGTAAGAAAGCTAAAAGTGTCAGCTTTCCAACGGTGTATCGCTTGTTGAGATAGCTTGACCGTTGCAGAATTATAAACAAAACAAAAATGGGAATGTTTTGCTAAGTCTCCACATTTTCAAATTGCAACTACAGACACAGTTTATCGTGAATTTTGACAAGTTATATACCGTAAGAGAGCTAAAAGTGTCAGCTTTCCAACGGTGTATCGCTGGTTGAGATAGCTTGAACGGTTGCAGAACTATAAACAAAACAAAAATGGGAATGTTTTGCTAAGTCTCCACATTTTCAAATTGCAACTACAGACACAGTTTATCGTGAATTTTGACAAGTTATATACCGTAAGAGAGCTAAAAGTGTCAGCTTTCCAACGGTGTATCGCTTTCAAAATTGCAACTACAGACACAGTTTATCGTGAATTTTGACAAGTTATATACCGTAAGAGAGCTAAAAGTGTCAGCTTTCCAACGGTGTATCGCTTGTTGAGATAGCTTGAACGGTTGCAGAATTATAAACAAAACAAAAATGGGAATGTTTTGCTAAGTCTCCACATTTTCAAATTGCAACTACAGACACAGTTTATCGTGAATTTTGACAAGTTATATACCGTAAGAGAGCTAAAAGTGTCAGCTTTCCAACGGTGTATCGCTGGTTGAGATAGCTTGAACGGTTGCAGAATTATAAACAAAACAAAAATGGGAATGTTTTGCTAAGTCTCCACATTTTCAAATTGCAACTACAGACACAGTTTATCGTGAATTTTGACAAGTTATATACCGTAAGAGAGCTATAAACAAAACAAAAATGGGAATGTAAGAAAGCTAAAAGTGTCAGCTTTCCAACGGTGTATCGCTGGTTGAGATAGCTTGAACGGTTGCAGAACTATAAACAAAACAAAAATGGGAATGTTTTGCTAAGTCTCCACATTTTCAAATTGCAACTACAGACACAGTTTATCGTGAATTTTGACAAGTTATATACCGTAAGAGAGCTAAAAGTGTCAGCTTTCCAACGGTGTATCGCTTGTTGAGATAGCTTGAACGGTTGCAGAATTATAAACAAAACAAAAATGGGAATGTTTTGCTAAGTCTCCACATTTTCAAATTGCAACTACAGACACAGTTTATCGTGAATTTTGACAAGTTATATACCGTAAGAGAGCTAAAAGTGTCAGCTTTCCAACGGTGTATCGCTTGTTGAGATAGCTTGAACGGTTGCAGAACTATAAACAAAACAAAAATGGGAATGTTTCGCTAAGTCTCCACATTTTCGAATTGCAACTACTGACACAGTTTATCGTGAATTTTGACAAGTCATATACCGTAAGAAAGCTAAAAGTGTCAGCTTTCCAACGGTGTATCGCTTGTTGAGATAGCTTGAACGGTTGCAGAATTATAAACAAAACAAAAATGGGAATGTTTTGCTAAGTCTCCACATTTTCAAATTGCAACTACAGACACAGTTTATCGTGAATTTTGACAAGTTATATACCGTAAGAGAGCTAAAAGTGTCAGCTTTCCAACGGTGTATCGCTTGTTGAGATAGCTTGAACGGTTGCAGAACTATAAACAAAACAAAAATGGGAATGTAAGAAAGCTAAAAGTGTCAGCTTTCCAACGGTGTATCGCTTGTTGAGATAGCTTGACCGTTGCAGAATTATAAACAAAACAAAAATGGGAATGTTTTGCTAAGTCTCCACATTTTCAAATTGCAACTACAGACACAGTTTATCGTGAATTTTGACAAGTTATATACCGTAAGAGAGCTAAAAGTGTCAGCTTTCCAACGGTGTATCGCTTGTTGAGATAGCTTGAACGGTTGCAGAATTATAAACAAAACAAAAATGGGAATGTTTTGCTAAGTCTCCACATTTTCGAATTGCAACTACTGACACAGTTTATCGTGAATTTTGACAAGTCATATACCGTAAGAAAGCTAAAAGTGTCAGCTTTCCAACGGTGTATCGCTTGTTGAGATAGCTTGAACGGTTGCAGAATTATAAACAAAACAAAAATGGGAATGTAAGAAAGCTAAAAGTGTCAGCTTTCCAACGGTGTATCGCTTGTTGAGATAGCTTGAACGGTTGCAGAACTATAAACAAAACAAAAATGGGAATGTTTTGCTAAGTCTCCACATTTTCGAATTGCAACTACTGACACAGTTTATCGTGAATTTTGACAAGTCATATACCGTAAGAAAGCTAAAAGTGTCAGCTTTCCAACGGTGTATCGCTGGTTGAGATAGCTTGAACGGTTGCAGAACTATAAACAAAACAAAAATGGGAATGTTTTGCTAAGTCTCCACATTTTCGAATTGCAACTACTGACACAGTTTATCGTGAATTTTGACAAGTCATATACCGTAAGAAAGCTAAAAGTGTCAGCTTTCCAACGGTGTATCGCTTGTTGAGATAGCTTGAACGGTTGCAGAACTATAAACAAAACAAAAATGGGAATGTTTTGCTAAGTCTCCACATTTTCAAATTGCAACTACAGACACAGTTTATCGTGAATTTTGACAAGTTATATACCGTAAGAGAGCTAAAAGTGTCAGCTTTCCAACGGTGTATCGCTTGTTGAGATAGCTTGAACGGTTGCAGAATTATAAACAAAACAAAAATGGGAATGTTTTGCTAAGTCTCCACATTTTCAAATTGCAACTACAGACACAGTTTATCGTGAATTTTGACAAGTTATATACCGTAAGAGAGCTAAAAGTGTCAGCTTTCCAACGGTGTATCGCTTGTTGAGATAGCTTGAACGGTTGCAGAACTATAAACAAAACAAAAATGGGAATGTTTTGCTAAGTCTCCACATTTTCGAATTGCAACTACTGACACAGTTTATCGTGAATTTTGACAAGTCATATACCGTAAGAAAGCTAAAAGTGTCAGCTTTCCAACGGTGTATCGCTTGTTGAGATAGCTTGAACGGTTGCAGAATTATAAACAAAACAAAAATGGGAATGTTTTGCTAAGTCTCCACATTTTCAAATTGCAACTACAGACACAGTTTATCGTGAATTTTGACAAGTTATATACCGTAAGAGAGCTAAAAGTGTCAGCTTTCCAACGGTGTATCGCTTGTTGAGATAGCTTGAACGGTTGCAGAACTATAAACAAAACAAAAATGGGAATGTAAGAAAGCTAAAAGTGTCAGCTTTCCAACGGTGTATCGCTTGTTGAGATAGCTTGACCGTTGCAGAATTATAAACAAAACAAAAATGGGAATGTTTTGCTAAGTCTCCACATTTTCAAATTGCAACTACAGACACAGTTTATCGTGAATTTTGACAAGTTATATACCGTAAGAGAGCTAAAAGTGTCAGCTTTCCAACGGTGTATCGCTGGTTGAGATAGCTTGAACGGTTGCAGAACTATAAACAAAACAAAAATGGGAATGTTTTGCTAAGTCTCCACATTTTCAAATTGCAACTACAGACACAGTTTATCGTGAATTTTGACAAGTTATATACCGTAAGAGAGCTAAAAGTGTCAGCTTTCCAACGGTGTATCGCTTTCAAAATTGCAACTACAGACACAGTTTATCGTGAATTTTGACAAGTTATATACCGTAAGAGAGCTAAAAGTGTCAGCTTTCCAACGGTGTATCGCTGGTTGAGATAGCTTGAACGGTTGCAGAATTATAAACAAAACAAAAATGGGAATGTTTTGCTAAGTCTCCACATTTTCAAATTGCAACTACAGACACAGTTTATCGTGAATTTTGACAAGTTATATACCGTAAGAGAGCTAAAAGTGTCAGCTTTCCAACGGTGTATCGCTTGTTGAGATAGCTTGAACGGTTGCAGAACTATAAACAAAACAAAAATGGGAATGTTTTGCTAAGTCTCCACATTTTCGAATTGCAACTACTGACACAGTTTATCGTGAATTTTGACAAGTCATATACCGTAAGAAAGCTAAAAGTGTCAGCTTTCCAACGGTGTATCGCTGGTTGAGATAGCTTGAACGGTTGCAGAACTATAAACAAAACAAAAATGGGAATGTTTTGCTAAGTCTCCACATTTTCAAATTGCAACTACAGACACAGTTTATCGTGAATTTTGACAAGTTATATACCGTAAGAGAGCTAAAAGTGTCAGCTTTCCAACGGTGTATCGCTTGTTGAGATAGCTTGAACGGTTGCAGAATTATAAACAAAACAAAAATGGGAATGTTTTGCTAAGTCTCCACATTTTCAAATTGCAACTACAGACACAGTTTATCGTGAATTTTGACAAGTTATATACCGTAAGAGAGCTAAAAGTGTCAGCTTTCCAACGGTGTATCGCTTGTTGAGATAGCTTGAACGGTTGCAGAACTATAAACAAAACAAAAATGGGAATGTTTTGCTAAGTCTCCACATTTTCGAATTGCAACTACTGACACAGTTTATCGTGAATTTTGACAAGTCATATACCGTAAGAAAGCTAAAAGTGTCAGCTTTCCAACGGTGTACCGCTTGTTGAGATAGCTTGAACGGTTGCAGAATTATAAACAAAACAAAAATGGGAATGTTTTGCTAAGTCTCCACATTTTCAAATTGCAACTACAGACACAGTTTATCGTGAATTTTGACAAGTTATATACCGTAAGAGAGCTAAAAGTGTCAGCTTTCCAACGGTGTATCGCTTGTTGAGATAGTTTGAACGGTTGCAGAACTATAAACAAAACAAAAATGGGAATGTAAGAAAGCTAAAAGTGTCAGCTTTCCAACGGTGTATCGCTTGTTGAGATAGCTTGACCGTTGCAGAATTATAAACAAAACAAAAATGGGAATGTTTTGCTAAGTCTCCACATTTTCAAATTGCAACTACAGACACAGTTTATCGTGAATTTTGACAAGTTATATACCGTAAGAGAGCTAAAAGTGTCAGCTTTCCAACGGTGTATCGCTTGTTGAGATAGCTTGAACGGTTGCAGAATTATAAACAAAACAAAAATGGGAATGTTTTGCTAAGTCTCCACATTTTCGAATTGCAACTACTGACACAGTTTATCGTGAATTTTGACAAGTCATATACCGTAAGAAAGCTAAAAGTGTCAGCTTTCCAACGGTGTATCGCTTGTTGAGATAGCTTGAACGGTTGCAGAATTATAAACAAAACAAAAACGGGAATGTAAGAAAGCTAAAAGTGTCAGCTTTCCAACGGTGTATCGCTTGTTGAGATAGCTTGAACGGTTGCAGAACTATAAACAAAACAAAAATGGGAATGTTTTGCTAAGTCTCCACATTTTCGAATTGCAACTACTGACACAGTTTATCGTGAATTTTGACAAGTCATATACCGTAAGAAAGCTAAAAGTGTCAGCTTTCCAACGGTGTATCGCTGGTTGAGATAGCTTGAACGGTTGCAGAACTATAAACAAAACAAAAATGGGAATGTTTTGCTAAGTCTCCACATTTTCGAATTGCAACTACTGACACAGTTTATCGTGAATTTTGACAAGTCATATACCGTAAGAAAGCTAAAAGTGTCAGCTTTCCAACGGTGTATCGCTGGTTGAGATAGCTTGAACGGTTGCAGAACTATAAACAAAACAAAAATGGGAATGTTTTGCTAAGTCTCCACATTTTCAAATTGCAACTACAGACACAGTTTATCGTGAATTTTGACAAGTTATATACCGTAAGAGAGCTAAAAGTGTCAGCTTTCCAACGGTGTATCGCTTGTTGAGATAGCTTGAACGGTTGCAGAATTATAAACAAAACAAAAATGGGAATGTTTTGCTAAGTCTCCACATTTTCAAATTGCAACTACAGACACAGTTTATCGTGAATTTTGACAAGTTATATACCGTAAGAGAGCTAAAAGTGTCAGCTTTCCAACGGTGTATCGCTTGTTGAGATAGCTTGAACGGTTGCAGAACTATAAACAAAACAAAAATGGGAATGTTTTGCTAAGTCTCCACATTTTCGAATTGCAACTACTGACACAGTTTATCGTGAATTTTGACAAGTCATATACCGTAAGAAAGCTAAAAGTGTCAGCTTTCCAACGGTGTATCGCTTGTTGAGATAGCTTGAACGGTTGCAGAATTATAAACAAAACAAAAATGGGAATGTTTTGCTAAGTCTCCACATTTTCAAATTGCAACTACAGACACAGTTTATCGTGAATTTTAACAAGTTATATACCGTAAGAGAGCTAAAAGTGTCAGCTTTCCAACGGTGTATCGCTTGTTGAGATAGCTTGAACGGTTGCAGAACTATAAACAAAACAAAAATGGGAATGTAAGAAAGCTAAAAGTGTCAGCTTTCCAACGGTGTATCGCTTGTTGAGATAGCTTGACCGTTGCAGAATTATAAACAAAACAAAAATGGGAATGTTTTGCTAAGTCTCCACATTTTCAAAGCTAAAAGTGTCAGCTTTCCAACGGTGTATCGCTTGTTGAGATAGCTTGAACGGTTGCAGAATTATAAACAAAACAAAAATGGGAATGTAAGAAAGCTAAAAGTGTCAGCTTTCCAACGGTGTATCGCTTGTTGAGATAGCTTGAACGGTTGCAGAACTATAAACAAAACAAAAATGGGAATGTGTTGCTAAGTCTCCACATTTTCGAATTGCAACTACTGACACAGTTTATCGTGAATTTTGACAAGTCATATACCGTAAGAAAGCTAAAAGTGTCAGCTTTCCAACGGTGTATCGCTGGTTGAGATAGCTTGAACGGTTGCAGAACTATCAACAAAACAAAAATGGGAATGTTTTGCTAAGTCTCCACATTTTCAAATTGCAACTACAGACACAGTTTATCGTGAATTTTGACAAGTTATATACCGTAAGAGAGCTAAAAGTGTCAGCTTTCCAACGGTGTATCGCTGGTTGAGATAGCTTGAACGGTTGCAGAACTATAAACAAAACAAAAATGGGAATGTTTTGCTAAGTCTCCACATTTTCGAATTGCAACTACTGACACAGTTTATCGTGAATTTTGACAAGTCATATACCGTAAGAAAGCTAAAAGTGTCAGCTTTCCAACGGTGTATCGCTTGTTGAGATAGCTTGAACGGTTGCAGAATTATAAACAAAACAAAAATGGGAATGTAAGAAAGCTAAAAGTGTCAGCTTTCCAACGGTGTATCGCTTGTTGAGATAGCTTGAACGGTTGCAGAACTATAAACAAAACAAAAATGGGAATGTAAGAAAGCTAAAAGTGTCAGCTTTCCAACGGTGTATCGCTTGTTGAGATAGCTTGAACGGTTGCAGAATTATAAACAAAACAAAAATGGGAATGTTTTGCTAAGTCTCCACATTTTCAAATTGCAACTACAGACACAGTTTAACGTGAATTTTGACAAGTTATATACCGTAAGAGAGCTAAAAGTGTCAGCTTTCCAACGGTGTATCGCTTGTTGAGATAGCTTGAACGGTTGCAGAATTATAAACAAAACAAAAATGGGAATGTTTTGCTAAGTCTCCACATTTTCAAATTGCAACTACAGACACAGTTTATCGTGAATTTTGACAAGTTATATACCGTAAGAGAGCTAAAAGTGTCAGCTTTCCAACGGTGTATCGCTTGTTGAGATAGCTTGACCGTTGCAGAATTATAAACAAAACAAAAATGGGAATGTTTTGCTAAGTCTCCACATTTTCAAATTGCAACTACAGACACAGTTTAACGTGAATTTTGACAAGTTATATACCGTAAGAGAGCTAAAAGTGTCAGCTTTCCAACGGTGTATCGCTTGTTGAGATAGCTTGAACGGTTGCAGAACTATAAACAAAACAAAAATGGGAATGTAAGAAAGGTAAAAGTGTCAGCTTTCCAACGGTGTATCGCTTGTTGAGATAGCTTGAACGGTTGCAGAACTATAAACAAAACAAAAATGGGAATGTAAGAAAGCTAAAAGTGTCAGCTTTCCAACGGTGTATCGCTTGTTGAGATAGCTTGAACGGTTGCAGAATTATAAACAAAACAAAAATGGGAATGTTTTGCTAAGTCTCCACATTTTCAAATTGCAACTACAGACACAGTTTAACGTGAATTTTGACAAGTTATATACCGTAAGAGAGCTAAAAGTGTCAGCTTTCCAACGGTGTATCGCTTGTTGAGATAGCTTGAACGGTTGCAGAATTATAAACAAAACAAAAATGGGAATGTTTTGCTAAGTCTCCACATTTTCAAATTGCAACTACAGACACAGTTTATCGTGAATTTTGACAAGTTATATACCGTAAGAGAGCTAAAAGTGTCAGCTTTCCAACGGTGTATCGCTTGTTGAGATAGCTTGACCGTTGCAGAATTATAAACAAAACAAAAATGGGAATGTTTTGCTAAGTCTCCACATTTTCAAATTGCAACTACAGACACAGTTTAACGTGAATTTTGACAACTTATATACCGTAAGAGAGCTAAAAGTGTCAGCTTTCCAACGGTGTATCGCTTGTTGAGATAGCTTGAACGGTTGCAGAATTATAAACAAAACAAAAATGGGAATGTTTTGCTAAGTCTCCACATTTTCAAATTGCAACTACAGACACAGTTTATCGTGAAGTTTGACAAGTTATATACCGTAAGAGAGCTAAAAGTGTCAGCTTTCCAACGGTGTATCGCTTGTTGAGATAGCTTGAACGGTTGCAGAATTATAAACAAAACAAAAATGGGAATGTTTTGCTAAGTCTCCACATTTTCAAATTGCAACTACAGACACAGTTTATCGTGAATTTTGACAAGTTATATACCGTAAGAGAGCTAAAAGTGTCAGCTTTCCAACGGTGTATCGCTTGTTGAGATAGCTTGAACGGTTGCAGAATTATAAACAAAACAAAAATGGGAATGTTTTGCTAAGTCTCCACATTTTCAAATTGCAACTACAGACACAGTTTATCGTGAATTTTGACAAGTTATATACCGTAAGAGAGCTAAAAGTGTCAGCTTTCCAACGGTGTATCGCTGGTTGAGATAGCTTGAACGGTTGCAGAACTATAAACAAAACAAAAATGGGAATGTTTTGCTAAGTCTCCACATTTTCAAATTGCAACTACAGACACAGTTTATCGTGAATTTTGACAAGTTATATACCGTAAGAGAGCTAAAAGTGTCAGCTTTCCAACGGTGTATCGCTTTCAAAATTGCAACTACAGACACAGTTTATCGTGAATTTTGACAAGTTATATACCGTAAGAGAGCTAAAAGTGTCAGCTTTCCAACGGTGTATCGCTTGTTGAGATAGCTTGAACGGTTGCAGAATTATAAACAAAACAAAAATGGGAATGTTTTGCTAAGTCTCCACATTTTCAAATTGCAACTACAGACACAGTTTATCGTGAATTTTGACAAGTTATATACCGTAAGAGAGCTAAAAGTGTCAGCTTTCCAACGGTGTATCGCTGGTTGAGATAGCTTGAACGGTTGCAGAACTATAAACAAAACAAAAATGGGAATGTTTTGCTAAGTCTCCACATTTTCGAATTGCAACTACTGACACAGTTTATCGTGAATTTTGACAAGTCATATACCGTAAGAAAGCTAAAAGTGTCAGCTTTCCAACGGTGTATCGCTGGTTGAGATAGCTTGAACGGTTGCAGAACTATAAACAAAACAAAAATGGGAATGTTTTGCTAAGTCTCCACATTTTCAAATTGCAACTACAGACACAGTTTATCGTGAATTTTGACAAGTTATATACCGTAAGAGAGCTAAAAGTGTCAGCTTTCCAACGGTGTATCGCTTGTTGAGATAGCTTGAACGGTTGCAGAATTATAAACAAAACAAAAATGGGAATGTTTTGCTAAGTCTCCACATTTTCAAATTGCAACTACAGACACAGTTTATCGTGAATTTTGACAAGTTATATACCGTAAGAGAGCTAAAAGTGTCAGCTTTCCAACGGTGTATCGCTTGTTGAGATAGCTTGAACGGTTGCAGAACTATAAACAAAACAAAAATGGGAATGTTTTGCTAAGTCTCCACATTTTCAAATTGCAACTACAGACACAGTTTATCGTGAATTTTGACAAGTTATATACCGTAAGAGAGCTAAAAGTGTCAGCTTTCCAACGGTGTATCGCTTGTTGAGATAGCTTGAACGGTTGCAGAATTATAAACAAAACAAAAATGGGAATGTTTTGCTAAGTCTCCACATTTTCAAATTGCAACTACAGACACAGTTTATCGTGAATTTTGACAAGTTATATACCGTAAGAGAGCTAAAAGTGTCAGCTTTCCAACGGTGTATCGCTTGTTGAGATAGCTTGAACGGTTGCAGAACTATAAACAAAACAAAAATGGGAATGTTTTGCTAAGTCTCCACATTTTCGAATTGCAACTACTGACACAGTTTATCGTGAATTTTGACAAGTCATATACCGTAAGAAAGCTAAAAGTGTCAGCTTTCCAACGGTGTATCGCTTGTTGAGATAGCTTGAACGGTTGCAGAATTATAAACAAAACAAAAATGGGAATGTTTTGCCAAGTCTCCACATTTTCAAATTGCAACTACAGACACAGTTTAACGTGAATTTTGACAAGTTATATACCGTAAGAGAGCTAAAAGTGTCAGCTTTCCAACGGTGTATCGCTTGTTGAGATAGCTTGAACGGTTGCAGAATTATAAACAAAACAAAAATGGGAATGTTTTGCTAAGTCTCCACATTTTCAAATTGCAACTACAGACACAGTTTATCGTGAATTTTGACAAGCTATATACCGTAAGAGAGCTAAAAGTGTCAGCTTTCCAACGGTGTATCGCTTGTTGAGATAGCTTGAACGGTTGCAGAATTATAAACAAAACAAAAATGGGAATGTTTTGCTAAGTCTCCACATTTTCAAATTGCAACTACAGACACAGTTTATCGTGAATTTTGACAAGTTATATACCGTAAGAGAGCTAAAAGTGTCAGCTTTCCAACGGTGTATCGCTGGTTGAGATAGCTTGAACGGTTGCAGAACTATAAACAAAACAAAAATGGGAATGTTTTGCTAAGTCTCCACATTTTCAAATTGCAACTACAGACACAGTTTATCGTGAATTTTGACAAGTTATATACCGTAAGAGAGCTAAAAGTGTCAGCTTTCCAACGGTGTATCGCTTTCAAAATTGCAACTACAGACACAGTTTATCGTGAATTTTGACAAGTTATATACCGTAAGAGAGCTAAAAGTGTCAGCTTTCCAACGGTGTATCGCTTGTTGAGATAGCTTGAACGGTTGCAGAATTATAAACAAAACAAAAATGGGAATGTTTTGCTAAGTCTCCACATTTTCAAATTGCCACTACAGACACAGTTTATCGTGAATTTTGACAAGTTATATACCGTAAGAGAGCTAAAAGTGTCAGCTTTCCAACGGTGTATCGCTGGTTGAGATAGCTTGAACGGTTGCAGAACTATAAACAAAACAAAAATGGGAATGTTTTGCTAAGTCTCCACATTTTCGAATTGCAACTACTGACACAGTTTATCGTGAATTTTGACAAGTCATATACCGTAAGAAAGCTAAAAATGTCAGCTTTCCAACGGTGTATCGCTGGTTGAGATAGCTTGAACGGTTGCAGAACTATAAACAAAACAAAAATGGGAATGTTTTGCTAAGTCTCCACATTTTCAAATTGCAACTACAGACACAGTTTATCGTGAATTTTGACAAGTTATATACCGTAAGAGAGCTAAAAGTGTCAGCTTTCCAACGGTGTATCGCTTGTTGAGATAGCTTGAACGGTTGCAGAATTATAAACAAAACAAAAATGGGAATGTTTTGCTAAGTCTCCACATTTTCAAATTGCAACTACAGACACAGTTTATCGTGAATTTTGACAAGTTATATACCGTAAGAGAGCTAAAAGTGTCAGCTTTCCAACGGTGTATCGCTTGTTGAGATAGCTTGAACGGTTGCAGAACTATAAACAAAACAAAAATGGGAATGTTTTGCTAAGTCTCCACATTTTCGAATTGCAACTACTGACACAGTTTATCGTGAATTTTGACAAGTCATATACCGTAAGAAAGCTAAAAGTGTCAGCTTTCCAACGGTGTATCGCTTGTTGAGATAGCTTGAACGGTTGCAGAATTATAAACAAAACAAAAATGGGAATGTTTTGCTAAGTCTCCACATTTTCAAATTGCAACTACAGACAGAGTTTATCGTGAATTTTGACAAGTTATATACCGTAAGAGAGCTAAAAGTGTCAGCTTTCCAACGGTGTATCGCTTGTTGAGATAGCTTGAACGGTTGCAGAACTATAAACAAAACAAAAATGGGAATGTAAGAAAGCTAAAAGTGTCAGCTTTCCAACGGTGTATCGCTTGTTGAGATAGCTTGACCGTTGCAGAATTATAAACAAAACAAAAATGGGTATGTTTTGCTAAGTCTCCACATTTTCAAATTGCAACTACAGACACAGTTTATCGTGAATTTTGACAAGTTATATACCGTAAGAGAGCTAAAAGTGTCAGCTTTCCAACGGTGTATCGCTTGTTGAGATAGCTTGAACGGTTGCAGAATTATAAACAAAACAAAAATGGGAATGTTTTGCTAAGTCTCCACATTTTCAAATTGCAACTACAGACACAGTTTATCGTGAATTTTGACAAGTTATATACCGTAAGAGAGCTAAAAGTGTCAGCTTTCCAACGGTGTATCGCTTGTTGAGATAGCTTGACCGTTGCAGAATTATAAACAAAACAAAAATGTGTATGTTTTTCTAAGTCTCCACATTTTCAAATTGCAACTACAGACACAGTTTATCGTGAATTTTGACAAGTTATATACCGTAAGAGAGCTAAAAGTGTCAGCTTTCCAACGGTGTATCGCTTGTTGAGATAGCTTGACCGTTGCAGAATTATAAACAAAACAAAAATGGGTATGTTTTGCTAAGTCTCCACATTTTCAAATTGCAACTACAGACACAGTTTATCGTGAATTTTGACAAGTTATATACCGTAAGAGAGCTAAAAGTGTCAGCTTTCCAACGGTGTATCGCTTGTTGAGATAGCTTGAACGGTTGCAGAACTATAAACAAAACAAAAATGGGAATGTTTTGCTAAGTCTCCACATTTTCGAATTGCAACTACTGACACAGTTTATCGTGAATTTTGACAAGTCATATACCGTAAGAAAGCTAAAAGTGTCAGCTTTCCAACGGTGTATCGCTGGTTGAGATAGCTTGAACGGTTGCAGAATTATAAACAAAACAAAAATGGGAATGTTTTGCTAAGTCTCCACATTTTCAAATTGCAACTACAGACACAGTTTATCGTGAATTTTGACAAGTTATATACCGTAAGAGAGCTAAAAGTGTCAGCTTTCCAACGGTGTATCGCTGGTTGAGATAGCTTGAACGGTTGCAGAATTATAAACAAAACAAAAATGGGAATGTTTTGCCAAGTCTCCACATTTTCAAATTGCAACTACAGACACAGTTTAACGTGAATTTTGACAAGTTATATACCGTAAGAGAGCTAAAAGTGTCAGCTTTCCAACGGTGTATCGCTTGTTGAGATAGCTTGAACGGTTGCAGAACTATAAACAAAACAAAAATGGGAATGTTTTGCTAAGTCTCCACATTTTCGAATTGCAACTACTGACACAGTTTATCGTGAATTTTGACAAGTCATATACCGTAAGAAAGCTAAAAGTGTCAGCTTTCCAACGGTGTATCGCTTGTTGAGATAGCTTGAACGGTTGCAGAATTATAAACAAAACAAAAATGGGAATGTTTTGCCAAGTCTCCACATTTTCAAATTGCAACTACAGACACAGTTTAACGTGAATTTTGACAAGTTATATACCGTAAGAGAGCTAAAAGTGTCAGCTTTCCAACGGTGTATCGCTTGTTGAGATAGCTTGAACGGTTGCAGAATTATAAACAAAACAAAAATGGGAATGTTTTGCTAAGTCTCCACATTTTCAAATTGCAACTACAGACACAGTTTATCGTGAATTTTGACAAGTTATATACCGTAAGAGAGCTAAAAGTGTCAGCTTTCCAACGGTGTATCGCTGGTTGAGATAGCTTGAACGGTTGCAGAACTATAAACAAAACAAAAATGGGAATGTTTTGCTAAGTCTCCACATTTTCAAATTGCAACTACAGACACAGTTTATCGTGAATTTTGACAAGTTATATACCGTAAGAGAGCTAAAAGTGTCAGCTTTCCAACGGTGTATCGCTTTCAAAATTGCAACTACAGACACAGTTTATCGTGAATTTTGACAAGTTATATACCGTAAGAGAGCTAAAAGTGTCAGCTTTCCAACGGTGTATCGCTTGTTGAGATAGCTTGAACGGTTGCAGAATTATAAACAAAACAAAAATGGGAATGTTTTGCTAAGTCTCCACATTTTCAAATTGCAACTACAGACACAGTTTATCGTGAATTTTGACAAGTTATATACCGTAAGAGAGCTAAAAGTGTCAGCTTTCCAACGGTGTATCGCTGGTTGAGATAGCTTGAACGGTTGCAGAACTATAAACAAAACAAAAATGGGAATGTTTTGCTAAGTCTCCACATTTTCGAATTGCAACTACTGACACAGTTTATCGTGAATTTTGACAAGTCATATACCGTAAGAAAGCTAAAAGTGTCAGCTTTCCAACGGTGTATCGCTGGTTGAGATAGCTTGAACGGTTGCAGAACTATAAACAAAACAAAAATGGGAATGTTTTGCTAAGTCTCCACATTTTCAAATTGCAACTACAGACACAGTTTATCGTGAATTTTGACAAGTTATATACCGTAAGAGAGCTAAAAGTGTCAGCTTTCCAACGGTGTATCGCTTGTTGAGATAGCTTGAACGGTTGCAGAATTATAAACAAAACAAAAATGGGAATGTTTTGCTAAGTCTCCACATTTTCAAATTGCAACTACAGACACAGTTTATCGTGAATTTTGACAAGTTATATACCGTAAGAGAGCTAAAAGTGTCAGCTTTCCAACGGTGTATCGCTTGTTGAGATAGCTTGAACGGTTGCAGAACTATAAACAAAACAAAAATGGGAATGTTTTGCTAAGTCTCCACATTTTCAAATTGCAACTACAGACACAGTTTATCGTGAATTTTGACAAGTTATATACCGTAAGAGAGCTAAAAGTGTCAGCTTTCCAACGGTGTATCGCTTGTTGAGATAGCTTGAACGGTTGCAGAATTATAAACAAAACAAAAATGGGAATGTTTTGCTAAGTCTCCACATTTTCAAATTGCAACTACAGACACAGTTTATCGTGAATTTTGACAAGTTATATACCGTAAGAGAGCTAAAAGTGTCAGCTTTCCAACGGTGTATCGCTTGTTGAGATAGCTTGAACGGTTGCAGAACTATAAACAAAACAAAAATGGGAATGTTTTGCTAAGTCTCCACATTTTCGAATTGCAACTACTGACACAGTTTATCGTGAATTTTGACAAGTCATATACCGTAAGAAAGCTAAAAGTGTCAGCTTTCCAACGGTGTATCGCTTGTTGAGATAGCTTGAACGGTTGCAGAATTATAAACAAAACAAAAATGGGAATGTTTTGCCAAGTCTCCACATTTTCAAATTGCAACTACAGACACAGTTTAACGTGAATTTTGACAAGTTATATACCGTAAGAGAGCTAAAAGTGTCAGCTTTCCAACGGTGTATCGCTTGTTGAGATAGCTTGAACGGTTGCAGAATTATAAACAAAACAAAAATGGGAATGTTTTGCTAAGTCTCCACATTTTCAAATTGCAACTACAGACACAGTTTATCGTGAATTTTGACAAGCTATATACCGTAAGAGAGCTAAAAGTGTCAGCTTTCCAACGGTGTATCGCTTGTTGAGATAGCTTGAACGGTTGCAGAATTATAAACAAAACAAAAATGGGAATGTTTTGCTAAGTCTCCACATTTTCAAATTGCAACTACAGACACAGTTTATCGTGAATTTTGACAAGTTATATACCGTAAGAGAGCTAAAAGTGTCAGCTTTCCAACGGTGTATCGCTGGTTGAGATAGCTTGAACGGTTGCAGAACTATAAACAAAACAAAAATGGGAATGTTTTGCTAAGTCTCCACATTTTCAAATTGCAACTACAGACACAGTTTATCGTGAATTTTGACAAGTTATATACCGTAAGAGAGCTAAAAGTGTCAGCTTTCCAACGGTGTATCGCTTTCAAAATTGCAACTACAGACACAGTTTATCGTGAATTTTGACAAGTTATATACCGTAAGAGAGCTAAAAGTGTCAGCTTTCCAACGGTGTATCGCTTGTTGAGATAGCTTGAACGGTTGCAGAATTATAAACAAAACAAAAATGGGAATGTTTTGCTAAGTCTCCACATTTTCAAATTGCCACTACAGACACAGTTTATCGTGAATTTTGACAAGTTATATACCGTAAGAGAGCTAAAAGTGTCAGCTTTCCAACGGTGTATCGCTGGTTGAGATAGCTTGAACGGTTGCAGAACTATAAACAAAACAAAAATGGGAATGTTTTGCTAAGTCTCCACATTTTCGAATTGCAACTACTGACACAGTTTATCGTGAATTTTGACAAGTCATATACCGTAAGAAAGCTAAAAATGTCAGCTTTCCAACGGTGTATCGCTGGTTGAGATAGCTTGAACGGTTGCAGAACTATAAACAAAACAAAAATGGGAATGTTTTGCTAAGTCTCCACATTTTCAAATTGCAACTACAGACACAGTTTATCGTGAATTTTGACAAGTTATATACCGTAAGAGAGCTAAAAGTGTCAGCTTTCCAACGGTGTATCGCTTGTTGAGATAGCTTGAACGGTTGAATAATTATAAACAAAACAAAAATGGTAATGTTTTGCTAAGTCTCCACATTTTCAAATTGCAACTACAGACACAGTTTATCGTGAATTTTGACAAGTTATATACCGTAAGAGAGCTAAAAGTGTCAGCTTTCCAACGGTGTATCGCTTGTTGAGATAGCTTGAACGGTTGCAGAACTATAAACAAAACAAAAATGGGAATGTTTTGCTAAGTCTCCACATTTTCGAATTGCAACTACTGACACAGTTTATCGTGAATTTTGACAAGTCATATACCGTAAGAAAGCTAAAAGTGTCAGCTTTCCAACGGTGTATCGCTTGTTGAGATAGCTTGAACGGTTGCAGAATTATAAACAAAACAAAAATGGGAATGTTTTGCTAAGTCTCCACATTTTCAAATTGCAACTACAGACAGAGTTTATCGTGAATTTTGACAAGTTATATACCGTAAGAGAGCTAAAAGTGTCAGCTTTCCAACGGTGTATCGCTTGTTGAGATAGCTTGAACGGTTGCAGAACTATAAACAAAACAAAAATGGGAATGTAAGAAAGCTAAAAGTGTCAGCTTTCCAACGGTGTATCGCTTGTTGAGATAGCTTGACCGTTGCAGAATTATAAACAAAACAAAAATGGGTATGTTTTGCTAAGTCTCCACATTTTCAAATTGCAACTACAGACACAGTTTATCGTGAATTTTGACAAGTTATATACCGTAAGACAGCTAAAAGTGTCAGCTTTCCAACGGTGTATCGCTTGTTGAGATAGCTTGAACGGTTGCAGAATTATAAACAAAACAAAAATGGGAATGTTTTGCTAAGTCTCCACATTTTCGAATTGCAACTACTGACACAGTTTATCGTGAATTTTGACAAGTCATATACCGTAAGAAAGCTAAAAGTGTCAGCTTTCCAACGGTGTATCGCTTGTTGAGATAGCTTGAACGGTTGCAGAATTATAAACAAAACAAAAATGGGAATGTAAGAAAGCTAAAAGTGTCAGCTTTCCAACGGTGTATCGCTTGTTGAGATAGCTTGAACGGTTGCAGAACTATAAACAAAACAAAAATGGGAATGTTTTGCTAAGTCTCCACATTTTCGAATTGCAACTACTGACACAGTTTATCGTGAATTTTGACAAGTCATATACCGTAAGAAAGCTAAAAGTGTCAGCTTTCCAACGGTGTATCGCTGGTTGAGATAGCTTGAACGGTTGCAGAACTATAAACAAAACAAAAATGGGAATGTTTTGCTAAGTCTCCACATTTTCGAATTGCAACTACTGACACAGTTTATCGTGAATTTTGACAAGTCATATACCGTAAGAAAGCTAAAAGTGTCAGCTTTCCAACGGTGTATCGCTTGTTGAGATAGCTTGAACGGTTGCAGAATTATAAACAAAACAAAAATGGGAATGTAAGAAAGCTAAAAGTGTCAGCTTTCCAACGGTGTATCGCTTGTTGAGATAGCTTGAACGGTTGCAGAACTATAAACAAAACAAAAATGGGAATGTTTTGCTAAGTCTCCACATTTTCGAATTGCAACTACTGACACAGTTTATCGTGAATTTTGACAAGTCATATACCGTAAGAAAGCTAAAAGTGTCAGCTTTCTAACGGTGTATCGCTGGTTGAGATAGCTTGAACGGTTGCAGAACTATAAACAAAACAAAAATGGGAATGTTTTGCTAAGTCTCCACATTTTCAAATTGCAACTACAGACACAGTTTATCGTGAATTTTGACAAGTTATATACCGTAAGAGAGCTAAAAGTGTCAGCTTTCCAACGGTGTATCGCTGGTTGAGATAGCTTGAACGGTTGCAGAACTATAAACAAAACAAAAATGGGAATGTTTTGCTAAGTCTCCACATTTTCGAATTGCAACTACTGACACAGTTTATCGTGAATTTTGACAAGTCATATACCGTAAGAAAGCTAAAAGTGTCAGCTTTCCAACGGTGTATCGCTTGTTGAGATAGCTTGAACGGTTGCAGAATTATAAACAAAACAAAAATGGGAATGTAAGAAAGCTAAAAGTGTCAGCTTTCCAACGGTGTATCGCTTGTTGAGATAGCTTGAAAGGTTGCAGAACTATAAACAAAACAAAAATGGGAATGTAAGAAAGCTAAAAGTGTCAGCTTTCCAACGGTGTATCGCTTGTTGAGATAGCTTGAACGGTTGCAGAATTATAAACAAAACAAAAATGGGCATGTTTTGCTAAGTCTCCACATTTTCAAATTGCAACTACAGACACAGTTTAACGTGAATTTTGACAAGTTATATACCGTAAGAGAGCTAAAAGTGTCAGCTTTCCAACGGTGTATCGCTTGTTGAGATAGCTTGAACGGTTGCAGAATTATAAACAAAACAAAAATGGGAATGTTTTGCTAAGTCTCCACATTTTCAAATTGCAACTACAGACACAGTTTATCGTGAATTTTGACAAGTTATATACCGTAAGAGAGCTAAAAGTGTCAGCTTTCCAACGGTGTATCGCTTGTTGAGATAGCTTGACCGTTGCAGAATTATAAACAAAACAAAAATGGGAATGTTTTGCTAAGTCTCCACATTTTCAAATTGCAACTACAGACACAGTTTAACGTGAATTTTGACAAGTTATATACCGTAAGAGAGCTAAAAGTGTCAGCTTTCCAACGGTGTATCGCTTGTTGAGATAGCTTGAACGGTTGCAGAACTATAAACAAAACAAAAATGGGAATGTAAGAAAGCTAAAAGTGTCAGCTTTCCAACGGTGTATCGCTTGTTGAGATAGCTTGAACGGTTGCAGAACTATAAACAAAACAAAAATGGGAATGTAAGAAAGCTAAAAGTGTCAGCTTTCCAACGGTGTATCGCTTGTTGAGATAGCTTGAACGGTTGCAGAATTATAAACAAAACAAAAATGGGAATGTTTTGCTAAGTCTCCACATTTTCAAATTGCAACTACAGACACAGTTTAACGTGAATTTTGACAAGTTATATACCGTAAGAGAGCTAAAAGTGTCAGCTTTCCAACGGTGTATCGCTTGTTGAGATAGCTTGAACGGTTGCAGAATTATAAACAAAACAAAAATGGGAATGTTTTGCTAAGTCTCCACATTTTCAAATTGCAACTACAGACACAGTTTATCGTGAATTTTGACAAGTTATATACCGTAAGAAAGCTAAAAGTGTCAGCTTTCCAACGGTGTATCGCTTGTTGAGATAGCTTGAACGGTTGCAGAATTATAAACAAAACAAAAATGGGAATGTAAGAAAGCTAAAAGTGTCAGCTTTCCAACGGTGTATCGCTTGTTGAGATAGCTTGAAAGGTTGCAGAACTATAAACAAAACAAAAATGGGAATGTAAGAAAGCTAAAAGTGTCAGCTTTCCAACGGTGTATCGCTTGTTGAGATAGCTTGAACGGTTGCAGAATTATAAACAAAACAAAAATGGGCATGTTTTGCTAAGTCTCCACATTTTCAAATTGCAACTACAGACACAGTTTAACGTGAATTTTGACAAGTTATATACCGTAAGAGAGCTAAAAGTGTCAGCTTTCCAACGGTGTATCGCTTGTTGAGATAGCTTGAAAGGTTGCAGAACTATAAACAAAACAAAAATGGGAATGTAAGAAAGCTAAAAGTGTCAGCTTTCCAACGGTGTATCGCTTGTTGAGATAGCTTGAACGGTTGCAGAATTATAAACAAAACAAAAATGGGCATGTTTTGCTAAGTCTCCACATTTTCAAATTGCAACTACAGACACAGTTTAACGTGAATTTTGACAAGTTATATACCGTAAGAGAGCTAAAAGTGTCAGCTTTCCAACGGTGTATCGCTTGTTGAGATAGCTTGAACGGTTGCAGAATTATAAACAAAACAAAAATGGGAATGTTTTGCTAAGTCTCCACATTTTCAAATTGCAACTACAGACACAGTTTATCGTGAATTTTGACAAGTTATATACCGTAAGAGAGCTAAAAGTGTCAGCTTTCCAACGGTGTATCGCTTGTTGAGATAGCTTGACCGTTGCAGAATTATAAACAAAACAAAAATGGGAATGTTTTGCTAAGTCTCCACATTTTCAAATTGCAACTACAGACACAGTTTAACGTGAATTTTGACAAGTTATATACCGTAAGAGAGCTAAAAGTGTCAGCTTTCCAACGGTGTATCGCTTGTTGAGATAGCTTGAACGGTTGCAGAACTATAAACAAAACAAAAATGGGAATGTAAGAAAGCTAAAAGTGTCAGCTTTCCAACGGTGTATCGCTTGTTGAGATAGCTTGAACGGTTGCAGAACTATAAACAAAACAAAAATGGGAATGTAAGAAAGCTAAAAGTGTCAGCTTTCCAACGGTGTATCGCTTGTTGAGATAGCTTGAACGGTTGCAGAATTATAAACAAAACAAAAATGGGAATGTTTTGCTAAGTCTCCACATTTTCAAATTGCAACTACAGACACAGTTTAACGTGAATTTTGACAAGTTATATACCGTAAGAGAGCTAAAAGTGTCAGCTTTCCAACGGTGTATCGCTTGTTGAGATAGCTTGAACGGTTGCAGAATTATAAACAAAACAAAAATGGGAATGTTTTGCTAAGTCTCCACATTTTCAAATTGCAACTACAGACACAGTTTATCGTGAATTTTGACAAGTTATATACCGTAAGAGAGCTAAAAGTGTCAGCTTTCCAACGGTGTATCGCTTGTTCAGATAGCTTGAACGGTTGCAGAACTATAAACAAAACAAAAATGGGAATGTAAGAAAGCTAAAAGTGTCAGCTTTCCAACGGTGTATCGCTTGCTGAGATAGCTTGAACGGTTGCAGAATTATAAACAAAACAAAAATGGGAATGTTTTGCTAAGTCTCCACATTTTCAAATTGCAACTACAGACACAGTTTATCGTGAATTTTGACAAGTTATATACCGTAAGAGAGCTAAAAGTGTCAGCTTTCCAACGGTGTATCGCTTGTTGAGATAGCTTGAACGGTTGCAGAACTATAAACAAAACAAAAATGGGAATGTAAGAAAGCTAAAAGTGTCAGCTTTCCAACGGTGTATCGCTTGTTGAGATAGCTTGAACGGTTGCAGAATTATAAACAAAACAAAAATGGGAATGTTTTGCTAAGTCTCCACATTTTCAAATTGCAACTACAGACACAGTTTAACGTGAATTTTGACAAGTTATATACCGTAAGAGAGCTAAAAGTGTCAGCTTTCCAACGGTGTATCGCTTGTTGAGAAGCTTGAACGGTTGCAGAATTATAAACAAAACAAAAATGGGAATGTTTTGCTAAGTCTCCACATTTTCGAATTGCAACTACTGACACAGTTTATCGTGAATTTTGACAAGTCATATACCGTAAGAAAGCTAAAAGTGTCAGCTTTCCAACGGTGTATCGCTTGTTGAGATAGCTTGAAGGGTTGCAGAACTATAAACAAAACAAAAATGGGAATGTTTTGCTAAGTCTCCACATTTTCAAATTGCAACTACAGACACAGTCTAACGTGAATTTTGACAAGTTATATACCGTAAGAGAGCTAAAAGTGTCAGCTTTCCAACGGTGTATCGCTTGTTGAGATAGCTTGAACGGTTGCAGAATTATAAACAAAACAAAAATGGGAATGTTTTGCTAAGTCTCCACATTTTCGAATTGCAACTACTGACACAGTTTATCGTGAATTTTGACAAGTTATATACTGTAAGAGAGCTAAAAGTGTCAGCTTTCCAACGGTGTATCGCTTGTTGAGATAGCTTGAACGGTTGCAGAATTATAAACAAAACAAAAATGGGAATGTTTTGCTAAGTCTCCACATTTTCAAATTGCAACTACAGACACAGTTTATCGTGAATTTTGACAAGTTATATACCGTAAGAGAGCTAAAAGTGTCAGCTTTCCAACGGTGTATCGCTTGTTGAGATAGCTTGAACGGTTGCAGAATTATAAACAAAACAAAAATGGGAATGTTTTGCTAAGTCTCCACATTTTCAAATTGCAACTACAGACACAGTTTATCGTGAATTTTGACAAGTTATATACCGTAAGAGAGCTAAAAGTGTCAGCTTTCCAACGGTGTATCGCTTGTTGAGATAGCTTGAACGGTTGCAGAATTATAAACAAAACAAAAATGGGAATGTTTTGCTAAGTCTCCACATTTTCAAATTGCAACTACAGACACAGTTTATCGTGAATTTTGACAAGTTATATACCGTAAGAGAGCTAAAAGTGTCAGCTTTCCAACGGTGTATCGCTTGTTGAGATAGCTTGAACGGTTGCAGAATTATAAACAAAACAAAAATGGGAATGTTTTGCTAAGTCTCCACATTTTCAAATTGCAACTACAGACACAGTTTAACGTGAATTTTGACAAGTTATATACCGTAAGAGAGCTAAAAGTGTCAGCTTTCCAACGGTGTATCGCTTGTTGAGATAGCTTGAACGGTTGCAGAATTATAAACAAAACAAAAATGGGAATGTTTTGCTAAGTCTCCACATTTTCGAATTGCAACTACTGACACAGTTTATCGTGAATTTTGACAAGTCATATACCGTAAGAAAGCTAAAAGTGTCAGCTTTCCAACGGTGTATCGCTGGTTGAGATAGCTTGAACGGTTGCAGAACTATAAACAAAACAAAAATGGGAATGTTTTGCTAAGTCTCCACATTTTCAAATTGCAACTACAGACACAGTTTATCGTGAATTTTGACAAGTTATATACCGTAAGAGAGCTAAAAGTGTCAGCTTTCCAACGGTGTATCGCTGGTTGAGATAGCTTGAACGGTTGCAGAACTATAAACAAAACAAAAATGGGAATGTTTTGCTAAGTCTCCACATTTTCAAATTGCAACTACAGACACAGTTTAACGTGAATTTTGACAAGTTATATACCGTAAGAGAGCTAAAAGTGTCAGCTTTCCAACGGTGTATCGCTTGTTGAGATAGCTTGAACGGTTGCAGAACTATAAACAAAACAAAAATGGGAATGTTTTGCTAAGTCTCCACATTTTCGAATTGCAACTACTGACACAGTTTATCGTGAATTTTGACAAGTCATATACCGTAAGAAAGCTAAAAGTGTCAGCTTTCCAACGGTGTATCGCTGGTTGAGATAGCTTGAACGGTTGCAGAACTATAAACAAAACAAAAATGGGAATGTTTTGCTAAGTCTCCACATTTTCGAATTGCAACTACTGACACAGTTTATCGTGAATTTTGACAAGTCATATACCGTAAGAAAGCTAAAAGTGTCAGCTTTCCAACGGTGTATCGCTTGTTGAGATAGCTTGAACGGTTGCAGAATTATAAACAAAACAAAAATGGGAATGTAAGAAAGCTAAAAGTGTCAGCTTTCCAACGGTGTATCGCTTGTTGAGATAGCTTGAACGGTTGCAGAACTATAAACAAAACAAAAATGGGAATGTTTTGCTAAGTCTCCACATTTTCGAATTGCAACTACTGACACAGTTTATCGTGAATTTTGACAAGTCATATACCGTAAGAAAGCTAAAAGTGTCAGCTTTCTAACGGTGTATCGCTGGTTGAGATAGCTTGAACGGTTGCAGAACTATAAACAAAACAAAAATGGGAATGTTTTGCTAAGTCTCCACATTTTCAAATTGCAACTACAGACACAGTTTATCGTGAATTTTGACAAGTTATATACCGTAAGAGAGCTAAAAGTGTCAGCTTTCCAACGGTGTATCGCTGGTTGAGATAGCTTGAACGGTTGCAGAACTATAAACAAAACAAAAATGGGAATGTTTTGCTAAGTCTCCACATTTTCGAATTGCAACTACTGACACAGTTTATCGTGAATTTTGACAAGTCATATACCGTAAGAAAGCTAAAAGTGTCAGCTTTCCAACGGTGTATCGCTTGTTGAGATAGCTTGAACGGTTGCAGAATTATAAACAAAACAAAAATGGGAATGTAAGAAAGCTAAAAGTGTCAGCTTTCCAACGGTGTATCGCTTGTTGAGATAGCTTGAACGGTTGCAGAATTATAAACAAAACAAAAATGGGCATGTTTTGCTAAGTCTCCACATTTTCAAATTGCAACTACAGACACAGTTTATCGTGAATTTTGACAAGTTTTATACCGTAAGAGAGCTAAAAGTGTCAGCTTTCCAACGGTGTATCGCTTGTTGAGATAGCTTGAACGGTTGCAGAATTATAAACAAAACAAAAATGGGAATGTTTTGCTAAGTCTCCACATTTTCAAATTGCAACTACAGACACAGTTTATCGTGAATTTTGACAAGTTATATACCGTAAGAGAGCTAAAAGTGTCAGCTTTCCAACGGTGTATCGCTTGTTGAGATAGCTTGACCGTTGCAGAATTATAAACAAAACAAAAATGGGAATGTTTTGCTAAGTCTCCACATTTTCAAATTGCAACTACAGACACAGTTTAACGTGAATTTTGACAAGTTATATACCGTAAGAGAGCTAAAAGTGTCAGCTTTCCAACGGTGTATCGCTTGTTGAGATAGCTTGAACGGTTGCAGAACTATAAACAAAACAAAAATGGGAATGTAAGAAAGCTAAAAGTGTCAGCTTTCCAACGGTGTATCGCTTGTTGAGATAGCTTGAACGGTTGCAGAACTATAAACAAAACAAAAATGGGAATGTAAGAAAGCTAAAAGTGTCAGCTTTCCAACGGTGTATCGCTTGTTGAGATAGCTTGAACGGTTGCAGAATTATAAACAAAACAAAAATGGGAATGTTTTGCTAAGTCTCCACATTTTCAAATTGCAACTACAGACACAGTTTAACGTGAATTTTGACAAGTTATATACCGTAAGAGAGCTAAAAGTGTCAGCTTTCCAACGGTGTATCGCTTGTTGAGATAGCTTGAACGGTTGCAGAATTATAAACAAAACAAAAATGGGAATGTTTTGCTAAGTCTCCACATTTTCAAATTGCAACTACAGACACAGTTTATCGTGAATTTTGACAAGTTATATACCGTAAGAGAGCTAAAAGTGTCAGCTTTCCAACGGTGTATCGCTTGTTCAGATAGCTTGAACGGTTGCAGAACTATAAACAAAACAAAAATGGGAATGTAAGAAAGCTAAAAGTGTCAGCTTTCCAACGGTGTATCGCTTGCTGAGATAGCTTGAACGGTTGCAGAATTATAAACAAAACAAAAATGGGAATGTTTTGCTAAGTCTCCACATTTTCAAATTGCAACTACAGACACAGTTTATCGTGAATTTTGACAAGTTATATACCGTAAGAGAGCTAAAAGTGTCAGCTTTCCAACGGTGTATCGCTTGTTGAGATAGCTTGAACGGTTGCAGAACTATAAACAAAACAAAAATGGGAATGTAAGAAAGCTAAAAGTGTCAGCTTTCCAACGGTGTATCGCTTGTTGAGATAGCTTGAACGGTTGCAGAATTATAAACAAAACAAAAATGGGAATGTTTTGCTAAGTCTCCACATTTTCAAATTGCAACTACAGACACAGTTTAACGTGAATTTTGACAAGTTATATACCGTAAGAGAGCTAAAAGTGTCAGCTTTCCAACGGTGTATCGCTTGTTGAGAAGCTTGAACGGTTGCAGAATTATAAACAAAACAAAAATGGGAATGTTTTGCTAAGTCTCCACATTTTCGAATTGCAACTACTGACACAGTTTATCGTGAATTTTGACAAGTCATATACCGTAAGAAAGCTAAAAGTGTCAGCTTTCCAACGGTGTATCGCTTGTTGAGATAGCTTGAACGGTTGCAGAACTATAAACAAAACAAAAATGGGAATGTTTTGCTAAGTCTCCACATTTTCAAATTGCAACTACAGACACAGTCTAACGTGAATTTTGACAAGTTATATACCGTAAGAGAGCTAAAAGTGTCAGCTTTCCAACGGTGTATCGCTTGTTGAGATAGCTTGAACGGTTGCAGAATTATAAACAAAACAAAAATGGGAATGTTTTGCTAAGTCTCCACATTTTCGAATTGCAACTACTGACACAGTTTATCGTGAATTTTGACAAGTTATATACTGTAAGAGAGCTAAAAGTGTCAGCTTTCCAACGGTGTATCGCTTGTTGAGATAGCTTGAACGGTTGCAGAATTATAAACAAAACAAAAATGGGAATGTTTTGCTAAGTCTCCACATTTTCAAATTGCAACTACAGGACACAGTTTATCGTGAATTTTGACAAGTTATATACCGTAAGAGAGCTAAAAGTGTCAGCTTTCCAACGGTGTATCGCTTGTTGAGATAGCTTGAACGGTTGCAGAATTATAAACAAAACAAAAATGGGAATGTTTTGCTAAGTCTCCACATTTTCAAATTGCAACTACAGACACAGTTTATCGTGAATTTTGACAAGTTATTATATACCGTAAGAGAGCTAAAAGTGTCAGCTTTCCAACGGTGTATCGCTTGGTTGAGATAGCTTGAACGGTTGCAGAATTATAAACAAAACAAAAATGGGAATGTTTTGCTAAGTCTCCACATTTTCAAATTGCAACTACAGACACAGTTTATCGTGAATTTTGACAAGTTTATATACCGTAAGAGAGCTAAAAGTGTCAGCTTTCCAACGGTGTATCGCTTGTTGAGATAGCTTGAACGGTTGCAGAATTATAAACAAAACAAAAATGGGAATGTTTTGCTAAGTCTCCACATTTTCAAATTGCAACTACAGACACAGTTTAACGTGAATTTTGACAAGTTATATACCGTAAGAGAGCTAAAAGTGTCAGCTTTCAACGGTGTATCGCTTGTTGAGATAGCTTGAACGGTTGCAGAATTATAAACAAAACAAAAATGGGAATGTTTTGCTAAGTCTCCACATTTTCGAATTGCAACTACTGACACAGTTTATCGTGAATTTTGACAAGTTATATACCGAAAGAGAGCTAAAGGTGTCAGCTTTCCAACGGTGTCTCGCTTGTTGAGATAGCTTGAACGGTTGCAGAATTATAAACAAAACAAAAATGGGAATGTTTTGCTAAGTCTCCACATTTTCGAATTGCAACTACTGACACAGTTTATCGTGAATTTTGACAAGTCATATACCGTAAGAAAGCTAAAGTGTCAGCTTTCCAACGGTGTATCGCTTGTTGAGATAGCTTGAACGGTTGCAGAATTATAAACAAAACAAAAATGGGAATGTTTTGCTAAGTCTCCACATTTTCAAATTGCAACTACAGACACAGTTTATCGTGAATTTTGACAAGTTATATACCGTAAGAGAGCTAAAAGTGTCAGCTTTCCAACGGTGTATCGCTTGTTGAGATAGCTTGAACGGTTGCAGAATTATAAACAAAACAAAAATGGGAATGTTTTGCTAAGTCTCCACATTTTCAAATTGCAACTACAGACACAGTTTATCGTGAATTTTGACAAGTTATATACCGTAAGAGAGCTAAAAGTGTCAGCTTTCCAACGGTGTATCGCTTGTTGAGATAGCTTGAACGGTTGCAGAATTATAAACAAAACAAAAATGGAATGTTTTGCTAAGTCTCCACAATTCAAATTGCAACTACAGACACAGTTTATCGTGAATTTTGACAAGTTATATACCGTAAGAGAGCTAAAAGTGTCAGCTTTCCAACGGTGTATCGCTTGTTGAGATAGCTTGAACGGTTGCAGAATTATAAACAAAACAAAAATGGGAATGTTTTGCTAAGTCTCCACATTTTCAAATTGCAACTACAGACACAGTTTATCGTGAATTTTGACAAGTTATATACCGTAAAAGAGCTAAAAGTGTCAGCTTTCCAACGGTGTATCGCTTGTTGAGATAGCTTGAACGGTTGCAGAATTATAAACAAAACAAAAATGGGAATGTTTTGCTAAGTCTCCACATTTTCAAATTGCAACTACAGACACAGTTTACCGTGAATTTTGACAAGTTATATACCGTAAGAGAGCTAAAAATGTCAGCTTTCCAACGGTGTATCGCTTGTTGAGATAGCTTGAACGGTTGCAGAACTATAAACAAAACAAAAATGGGAATGTAAGAAAGCTAAAAGTGTCAGCTTTCCAACGGTGTATCGCTGTTGAGATAGCTTGAACGGTTGCAGAATTATAAACAAAACAAAAATGGGAATGTTTTGCTAAGTCTCCACATTTTCAAATTGCAACTACAGACACAGTTTATCGTGAATTTTGACAAGTTATATACCGTAAGAGAGCTAAAAAGTGTCAGCTTTCCAACGGTGTATCGCTTGTTGAGATAGCTTGAACAGTTTGCAGAACTATAAACAAAACAAAAATGGGAATGTAAGAAAGCTAAAAGTGTCAGCTTTCCAACGGTGTATCGCTTGTTGAGATAGCTTGAACGGTTGCAGAATTATAAACAAAACAAAAATGGGAATGTTTTGCTAAGTCTCCACATTTTCAAATTGCAACTACAGACACAGTTTTAACGTGAATTTTGACAAGTTATATACCGTAAGAGAGCTAAAAGTGTCAGCTTTCCAACGGTGTATCGCTTGTTGAGAAGCTTGAACGGTTGCAGAATTATAAACAAAACAAAAATGGGAATGTTTTGCTAAGTCTCCACATTTTCTAATTGCAACTACTGACACAGTTTATCGTGAATTTTGACAAGTCATATACCGTAAGAAAGCTAAAAGTGTCAGCTTTCCAACGGTGTATCGCTTGTTGAGATAGCTTGAACGGTTTGCAGAACTATAAACAAAACAAAAAATGGGAATGTTTTGCTAAGTCTCCACATTTTCAAATTGCAACTACAGACACAGTCTAACGTGAATTTTGACAAGTTATATACCGTAAGAGAGCTAAAAGTGTCAGCTTTCCAACGGTGTATCGCTTGTTGAGATAGCTTGAACGGTTGCAGAATTATAAACAAAACAAAAATGGGAATGTTTTGCTAAGTCTCCACATTTTCGAATTGCAACTACTGACACAGTTTATCGTGAATTTTGACAAGTTATATACTGTAAGAGAGCTAAAAGTGTCAGCTTTCCAACGGTGTATCGCTTGTTGAGATAGCTTGAACGGTTGCAGAACTATAAACAAAACAAAAATGGGAATGTTTTGCTAAGTCTCCACATTTTCGAATTGCAACTACTGACACAGTTTATCGTGAATTTTGACAAGTCATATACCGTAAGAAAGCTAAAAGTGTCAGCTTTCCAACGGTGTATCGCTTGTTGAGATAGCTTGAACGGTTGCAGAATTATAAACAAAACAAAAATGGGAATGTTTTGCTAAGTCTCCACATTTTCAAATTGCAACTACAGACACAGTTTATCGTGAATTTTGACAAGTTATATACCGTAAGAGAGCTAAAAGTGTCAGCTTTCCAACGGTGTATCGCTTGTTGAGATAGCTTGAACGGTTGCAGAACTATAAACAAAACAAAAATGGGAATGTTTTGCTAAGTCTCCACATTTTCGAATTGCAACTACTGACACAGTTTATCGTGAATTTTGACAAGTCATATACCGTAAGAAAGCTAAAAGTGTCAGCTTTCCAACGGTGTATCGCTTGTTGAGATAGCTTGAACGGTTGCAGAATTATAAACAAAACAAAAATGGGAATGTTTTGCTAAGTCTCCACATTTTCAAATTGCAACTACAGACACAGTTTAACGTGAATTTTGACAAGTTATATACCGTAAGAGAGCTAAAAGTGTCAGCTTTCCAACGGTGTATCGCTTGTTGAGATAGCTTGAACGGTTGCAGAATTATAAAAAAACAAAAATGGGAATGTTTTGCTAAGTCTCCACATTTTCGAATTGCAACTACTGACACAGTTTATCGTGAATTTTGACAAGTTATATACCGTAAGAGAGCTAAAAGTGTCAGCTTTCCAACGGTGTATCGCTTGTTGAGATAGCTTGAACGGTTGCAGAATTATAAACAAAACAAAAATGGGAATGTTTTGCTAAGTCTCCACATTTTCGAATTGCAACTACTGACACAGTTTATCGTGAATTTTGACAAGTCATATACCGTAAGAAAGCTAAAAGTGTCAGCTTTCCAACGGTGTATCGCTTGTTGAGATAGCTTGAACGGTTGCAGAATTATAAACAAAACAAAAATGGGAATGTTTTGCTAAGTCTCCACATTTTCAAATTGCAACTACAGACACAGTTTATCGTGAATTTTGACAAGTTATATACCGTAAGAGAGCTAAAAGTGTCAGCTTTCCAACGGTGTATCGCTTGTTGAGATAGCTTGAACGGTTGCAGAATTATAAACAAAACAAAAATGGGAATGTTTTGCTAAGTCTCCACATTTTCAAATTGCAACTACAGACACAGTTTATCGTGAATTTTGACAAGTTATATACCGTAAGAGAGCTAAAAGTGTCAGCTTTCCAACGGTGTATCGCTTGTTGAGATAGCTTGAACGGTTGCAGAACTATAAACAAAACAAAAATGGGAATGTAAGAAAGCTAAAAGTGTCAGCTTTCCAACGGTGTATCGCTTGTTGAGATAGCTTGAACGGTTGCAGAATTATAAACAAAACAAAAATGGGAATGTTTTGCTAAGTCTCCACATTTTCAAATTGCAACTACAGACACAGTTTAACGTGAATTTTGACAAGTTATATACCGTAAGAGAGCTAAAAGTGTCAGCTTTCCAACGGTGTATCGCTTGTTGAGATAGCTTGAACGGTTGCAGAATTATAAACAAAACAAAAATGGGAATGTTTTGCTAAGTCTCCACATTTTCGAATTGCAACTACTGACACAGTTTATCGTGAATTTTGACAAGTCATATACCGTAAGAAAGCTAAAAGTGTCAGCTTTCCAACGGTGTATCGCTTGTTGAGATAGCTTGAACGGTTGCAGAATTATAAACAAAACAAAAATGGGAATGTTTTGCTAAGTCTCCACATTTTCAAATTGCAACTACAGACACAGTTTAACGTGAATTTTGACAAGTTATATACCGTAAGAGAGCTAAAAGTGTCAGCTTTCCAACGGTGTATCGCTTGTTGAGATAGCTTGAACGGTTGCAGAACTATAAACAAAACAAAAATGGGAATGTAAGAAAGCTAAAAGTGTCAGCTTTCCAACGGTGTATCGCTTGTTGAGATAGCTTGAACGGTTGCAGAATTATAAACAAAACAAAAATGGGAATGTTTTGCTAAGTCTCCACATTTTCAAATTGCAACTACAGACACAGTTTAACGTGAATTTTGACAAGTTATATACCGTAAGAGAGCTAAAAGTGTCAGCTTTCCAACGGTGTATCGCTTGTTGAGATAGCTTGAACGGTTGCAGAACTATAAACAAAACAAAAATGGGAATGTAAGAAAGCTAAAAGTGTCAGCTTTCCAACGGTGTATCGCTTGTTGAGATAGCTTGAACGGTTGCAGAATTATAAACAAAACAAAAATGGGAATGTTTTGCTAAGTCTCCACATTTTCAAATTGCAACTACAGACACAGTTTAACGTGAATTTTGACAAGTTATATACCGTAAGAGAGCTAAAAGTGTCAGCTTTCCAACGGTGTATCGCTTGTTGAGATAGCTTGAACGGTTGCAGAATTATAAACAAAACAAAAATGGGAATGTTTTGCTAAGTCTCCACATTTTCAAATTGCAACTACAGACACAGTTTATCGTGAATTTTGACAAGTTGTATACCGTAAGAGAGCTAAAAGTGTCAGCTTTCCAACGGGTGTATCGCTTGTTGAGATAGCTTGAACGGTTGCAGAACTATAAACAAAACAAAAATGGGAATGTAAGAAAGCTAAAAGTGTCAGCTTTCCAACGGTGTATCGCTTGTTGAGATAGCTTGAACGGTTGCAGAATTATAAACAAAACAAAAATGGGAATGTTTTGCTAAGTCTCCACATTTTCAAATTGCAACTACAGACACAGTTTAACGTGAATTTTGACAAGTTATATACCGTAAGAGAGCTAAAAGTGTCAGCTTTCCAACGGTGTATCGCTTGTTGAGATAGCTTGAACGGTTGCAGAATTATAAACAAAACAAAAATGGGAATGTTTTGCTAAGTCTCCACATTTTCAAATTGCAACTACAGACACAGTTTAACGTGAATTTTGACAAGTTATATACCGTAAGAGAGCTAAAAGTGTCAGCTTTCCAACGGTGTATCGCTTGTTGAGATAGCTTGAACGGTTGCAGAACTATAAACAAAACAAAAATGGGAATGTAAGAATGCTAAAAGTGTCAGCTTTCCAACGGTGTATCGCTTGTTGAGATAGCTTGAACGGTTGCAGTATTATAAACAAAACAAAACTGGGAATGTTTTGCTAAGTCTCCACATTTTCAAATTGCAACTACAGACACAGTTTAACGTGAATTTTGACAAGTTATATACCGTAAGAGAGCTAAAAGTGTCAGCTTTCCAACGGTGTATCGCTTGTTGAGATAGCTTGAACGGTTGCAGAATTATAAACAAAACAAAAATGGGAATGTTTTGCTAAGTCTCCACATTTTCAAATTGCAACTACAGACACAGTTTAACGTGAATTTTGACAAGTTATATACCGTAAGAGAGCTAAAAGTGTCAGCTTTCCAACGGTGTATCGCTTGTTGAGATAGCTTGAACGGTTGCAGAACTATAAACAAAACAAAAATGGGAATGTAAGAAAGCTAAAAGTGTCAGCTTTCCAACGGTGTATCGCTTGTTGAGATAGCTTGAACGGTTGCAGAACTATAAACAAAACAAAAATGGGAATGTAATAAAGCTAAAAGTGTCAGCTTTCCAACGGTGTATCGCTTGTTGAGATAGCTTGAACGGTTGCAGAATTATAAACAAAACAAAAATGGGAATGTTTTGCTAAGTCTCCACATTTTCGAATTGCAACTACTGACACAGTTTATCGTGAATTTTGACAAGTCATATACCGTAAGAAAGCTAAAAGTGTCAGCTTTCCAACGGTGTATCGCTTGTTGAGATAGCTTGAACGGTTGCAGAATTATAAACAAAACAAAAATGGGAATGTTTTGCTAAGTCTCCACATTTTCAAATTGCAACTACAGACACAGTTTAACGTGAATTTTGACAAGTTATATACCGTAAGAGAGCTAAAAGTGTCAGCTTTCCAACGGTGTATCGCTTGTTGAGATAGCTTGAACGGTTGCAGAACTATAAACAAAACAAAAATGGAAATGTAAGAAAGCTAAAAGTGTCAGCTTTCCAACGGTGTATCGCTTGTTGAGATAGCTTGAACGGTTGCAGAATTATAAACAAAACAAAAATGGGAATGTTTTGCTAAGTCTCCACATTTTCAAATTGCAACTACAGACACAGTTTAACGTGAATTTTGACAAGTTATATACCGTAAGAGAGCTAAAAGTGTCAGCTTTCCAACGGTGTATCGCTTGTTGAGATAGCTTGAACGGTTGCAGAATTATAAACAAAACAAAAATGGGAATGTTTTGCTAAGTCTCCACATTTTCAAATTGCAACTACAGACACAGTTTATCGTGAATTTTGACAAGTTGTATACCGTAAGAGAGCTAAAAGTGTCAGCTTTCCAACGGTGTATCGCTTGTTGAGATAGCTTGAACGGTTGCAGAACTATAAACAAAACAAAAATGGGAATGTAAGAAAGCTAAAAGTGTCAGCTTTCCAACGGTGTATCGCTTGTTGAGATAGCTTGAACGGTTGCAGAATTATAAACAAAACAAAAATGGGAATGTTTTGCTAAGTCTCCACATTTTCAAATTGCAACTACAGACACAGTTTAACGTGAATTTTGACAAGTTATATACCGTAAGAGAGCTAAAAGTGTCAGCTTTCCAACGGTGTATCGCTTGTTGAGATAGCTTGAACGGTTGCAGAATTATAAACAAAACAAAAATGGGAATGTTTTGCTAAGTCTCCACATTTTCAAATTGCAACTACAGACACAGTTTAACGTGAATTTTGACAAGTTATATACCGTAAGAGAGCTAAAAGTGTCAGCTTTCCAACGGTGTATCGCTTGTTGAGATAGCTTGAACGGTTGCAGAACTATAAACAAAACAAAAATGGGAATGTAAGAAAGCTAAAAGTGTCAGCTTTCCAACGGTGTATCGCTTGTTGAGATAGCTTGAACGGTTGCAGAATTATAAACAAAACAAAAATGGGAATGTTTTGCTAAGTCTCCACATTTTCAAATTGCAACTACAGACACAGTTTAACGTGAATTTTGACAAGTTATATACCGTAAGAGAGCTAAAAGTGTCAGCTTTCCAACGGTGTATCGCTTGTTGAGATAGCTTGAACGGTTGCAGAATTATAAACAAAACAAAAATGGGAATGTTTTGCTAAGTCTCCACATTTTCAAATTGCAACTACAGACACAGTTTAACGTGAATTTTGACAAGTTATATACCGTAAGAGAGCTAAAAGTGTCAGCTTTCCAACGGTGTATCGCTTGTTGAGATAGCTTGAACGGTTGCAGAACTATAAACAAAACAAAAATGGGAATGTAAGAAAGCTAAAAGTGTCAGCTTTCCAACGGTGTATCGCTTGTTGAGATAGCTTGAACGGTTGCAGAATTATAAACAAAACAAAAATGGGAATGTTTTGCTAAGTCTCCACATTTTCAAATTGCAACTACAGACACAGTTTAACGTGAATTTTGACAAGTTATATACCGTAAGAGAGCTAAAAGTGTCAGCTTTCCAACGGTGTATCGCTTGTTGAGATAGCTTGAACGGTTGCAGAATTATAAACAAAACAAAAATGGGAATGTTTTGCTAAGTCTCCACATTTTCAAATTGCAACTACAGACACAGTTTAACGTGAATTTTGACAAGTTATATACCGTAAGAGAGCTAAAAGTGTCAGCTTTCCAACGGTGTATCGCTTGTTGAGATAGCTTGAACGGTTGCAGAACTATAAACAAAACAAAAATGGGAATGTAAGAAAGCTAAAAGTGTCAGCTTTCCAACGGTGTATCGCTTGTTGAGATAGCTTGAACGGTTGCAGAACTATAAACAAAACAAAAATGGGAATGTAAGAAAGCTAAAAGTGTCAGCTTTCCAACGGTGTATCGCTTGTTGAGATAGCTTGAACGGTTGCAGAATTATAAACAAAACAAAAATGGGAATGTTTTGCTAAGTCTCCACATTTTCGAATTGCAACTACTGACACAGTTTATCGTGAATTTTGACAAGTCATATACCGTAAGAAAGCTAAAAGTGTCAGCTTTCCAACGGTGTATCGCTTGTTGAGATAGCTTGAACGGTTGCAGAATTATAAACAAAACAAAAATGGGAATGTTTTGCTAAGTCTCCACATTTTCAAATTGCAACTACAGACACAGTTTAACGTGAATTTTGACAAGTTATATACCGTAAGAGAGCTAAAAGTGTCAGCTTTCCAACGGTGTATCGCTTGTTGAGATAGCTTGAACGGTTGCAGAACTATAAACAAAACAAAAATGGGAATGTAAGAAAGCTAAAAGTGTCAGCTTTCCAACGGTGTATCGCTTGTTGAGATAGCTTGAACGGTTGCAGAATTATAAACAAAACAAAAATGGGAATGTTTTGCTAAGTCTCCACATTTTCAAATTGCAACTACAGACACAGTTTAACGTGAATTTTGACAAGTTATATACCGTAAGAGAGCTAAAAGTGTCAGCTTTCCAACGGTGTATCGCTTGTTGAGATAGCTTGAACGGTTGCAGAATTATAAACAAAACAAAAATGGGAATGTTTTGCTAAGTCTCCACATTTTCAAATTGCAACTACAGACACAGTTTATCGTGAATTTTGACAAGTTGTATACCGTAAGAGAGCTAAAAGTGTCAGCTTTCCAACGGTGTATCGCTTGTTGAGATAGCTTGAACGGTTGCAGAACTATAAACAAAACAAAAATGGGAATGTAAGAAAGCTAAAAGTGTCAGCTTTCCAACGGTGTATCGCTTGTTGAGATAGCTTGAACGGTTGCAGAATTATAAACAAAACAAAAATGGGAATGTTTTGCTAAGTCTCCACATTTTCAAATTGCAACTACAGACACAGTTTAACGTGAATTTTGACAAGTTATATACCGTAAGAGAGCTAAAAGTGTCAGCTTTCCAACGGTGTATCGCTTGTTGAGATAGCTTGAACGGTTGCAGAATTATAAACAAAACAAAAATGGGAATGTTTTGCTAAGTCTCCACATTTTCAAATTGCAACTACAGACACAGTTTAACGTGAATTTTGACAAGTTATATACCGTAAGAGAGCTAAAAGTGTCAGCTTTCCAACGGTGTATCGCTTGTTGAGATAGCTTGAACGGTTGCAGAACTATAAACAAAACAAAAATGGGAATGTAAGAAAGCTAAAAGTGTCAGCTTTCCAACGGTGTATCGCTTGTTGAGATAGCTTGAACGGTTGCAGAATTATAAACAAAACAAAAATGGGAATGTTTTGCTAAGTCTCCACATTTTCAAATTGCAACTACAGACACAGTTTAACGTGAATTTTGACAAGTTATATACCGTAAGAGAGCTAAAAGTGTCAGCTTTCCAACGGTGTATCGCTTGTTGAGATAGCTTGAACGGTTGCAGAATTATAAACAAAACAAAAATGGGAATGTTTTGCTAAGTCTCCACATTTTCAAATTGCAACTACAGACACAGTTTATCGTGAATTTTGACAAGTTGTATACCGTAAGAGAGCTAAAAGTGTCAGCTTTCCAACGGTGTATCGCTTGTTGAGATAGCTTGAACGGTTGCAGAATTATAAACAAAACAAAAATGGGAATGTTTTGCTAAGTCTCCACATTTTCGAATTGCAACTACTGACACAGTTTATCGTGAATTTTGACAAGTTATATACCGTAAGAGAGCTAAAAGTGTCAGCTCTCCAACGGTGTATCGCATGTTGAGATAGCTTGAACGGTTGCAGAATTATAAACAAAACAAAAATGGGAATGTTTTGCTAAGTCTCCACATTTTCAAATTGCAACTACAGACACAGTTTATCGTGAATTTTGACAAGTTATATACCGTAAGAGAGCTAAAAGTGTCAGCTTTCCAACGGTGTATCGCTTGTTGAGATAGCTTGAACGGTTGCAGAATTATAAACAAAACAAAAATGGGAATGTTTTGCTAAGTCTCCACATTTTCAAATTGCAACTACAGACACAGTTTATCGTGAATTTTGACAAGTTATATACCGTAAGAGAGCTAAAAGTGTCAGCTTTCCAACGGTGTATCGCTTGTTGAGATAGCTTGAACGGTTGCAGAACTATAAACAAAACAAAAATGGGAATGTTTTGCTAAGTCTCCACATTTTCGAATTGCAACTACTGACACAGTTTATCGTGAATTTTGACAAGTCATATACCGTAAGAAAGCTAAAAGTGTCAGCTTTCCAACGGTGTATCGCTTGTTGAGATAGCTTGAACGGTTGCAGAATTATAAACAAAACAAAAATGGGAATGTTTTGCTAAGTCTCCACATTTTCAAATTGCAACTACAGACACAGTTTATCGTGAATTTTGACAAGTTATATACCGTAAGAGAGCTAAAAGTGTCAGCTTTCCAACGGTGTATCGCTTGTTGAGATAGCTTGAACGGTTGCAGAACTATAAACAAAACAAAAATGGGAATGTAAGAAAGCTAAAAGTGTCAGCTTTCCAACGGTGTATCGCTTGTTGAGATAGCTTGAACGGTTGCAGAATTATAAACAAAACAAAAATGGGAATGTTTTGCTAAGTCTCCACATTTTCAAATTGCAACTACAGACACAGTTTAACGTGAATTTTGACAAGTTATATACCGTAAGAGAGCTAAAAGTGTCAGCTTTCCAACGGTGTATCGCTTGTTGAGATAGCTTGAACGGTTGCAGAACTATAAACAAAACAAAAATGGGAATGTAAGAAAGCTAAAAGTGTCAGCTTTCCAACGGTGTATCGCTTGTTGATATAGCTTGAACGGTTGCAGAATTATAAACAAAACAAAAATGGGAATGTTTTGCTAAGTCTCCACATTTTCAAATTGCAACTACAGACACAGTTTAACGTGAATTTTGACAAGTTATATACCGTAAGAGAGCTAAAAGTGTCAGCTTTCCAACGGTGTATCGCTTGTTGAGATAGCTTGAACGGTTGCAGAATTATAAACAAAACAAAAATGGGAATGTTTTGCTAAGTCTCCACATTTTCAAATTGCAACTACAGACACAGTTTATCGTGAATTTTGACAAGTTGTATACCGTAAGAGAGCTAAAAGTGTCAGCTTTCCAACGGTGTATCGCTTGTTGAGATAGCTTGAACGGTTGCAGAACTATAAACAAAACAAAAATGGGAATGTAAGATAGCTAAAAGTGTCAGCTTTCCAACGGTGTATCGCTTGTTGAGATAGCTTGAACGGTTGCAGAATTATAAACAAAACAAAAATGGGAATGTTTTGCTAAGTCTCCACATTTTCAAATTGCAACTACAGACACAGTTTAACGTGAATTTTGACAAGTTATATACCGTAAGAGAGCTAAAAGTGTCAGCTTTCCAACGGTGTATCGCTTGTTGAGATAGCTTGAACGGTTGCAGAATTATAAACAAAACAAAAATGGGAATGTTTTGCTAAGTCTCCACATTTTCAAATTGCAACTACAGACACAGTTTAACGTGAATTTTGACAAGTTATATACCGTAAGAGAGCTAAAAGTGTCAGCTTTCCAACGGTGTATCGCTTGTTGAGATAGCTTGAACGGTTGCAGAACTATAAACAAAACAAAAATGGGAATGTAAGAAAGCTAAAAGTGTCAGCTTTCCAACGGTGTATCGCTTGTTGAGATAGCTTGAACGGTTGCAGAATTATAAACAAAACAAAAATGGGAATGTTTTGCTAAGTCTCCACATTTTCAAATTGCAACTACAGACACAGTTTAACGTGAATTTTGACAAGTTATATACCGTAAGAGAGCTAAAAGTGTCAGCTTTCCAACGGTGTATCGCTTGTTGAGATAGCTTGAACGGTTGCAGAATTATAAACAAAACAAAAATGGGAATGTTTTGCTAAGTCTCCACATTTTCAAATTGCAACTACAGACACAGTTTAACGTGAATTTTGACAAGTTATATACCGTAAGATAGCTAAAAGTGTCAGCTTTCCAACGGTGTATCGCTTGTTGAGATAGCTTGAACGGTTGCAGAACTATAAACAAAACAAAAATGGGAATGTTTTGCTAAGTCTCCACATTTTCGAATTGCAACTACTGACACAGTTTATCGTGAATTTTGACAAGTCATATACCGTAAGAAAGCTAAAAGTGTCAGCTTTCCAACGGTGTATCGCTTGTTGAGATAGCTTGAACGGTTGCAGAATTATAAACAAAACAAAAATGGGAATGTTTTGCTAAGTCTCCACATTTTCAAATTGCAACTACAGACACAGTTTATCGTGAATTTTGACAAGTTATATACCGTAAGAGAGCTAAAAGTGTCAGCTTTCCAACGGTGTATCGCTTGTTGAGATAGCTTGAACGGTTGCAGAACTATAAACAAAACAAAAATGGGAATGTAAGAAAGCTAAAAGTGTCAGCTTTCCAACGGTGTATCGCTTGTTGAGATAGCTTGAACGGTTGCAGAATTATAAACAAAACAAAAATGGGAATGTTTTGCTAAGTCTCCACATTTTCAAATTGCAACTACAGACACAGTTTAACGTGAATTTTGACAAGTTATATACCGTAAGAGAGCTAAAAGTGTCAGCTTTCCAACGGTGTATCGCTTGTTGAGATAGCTTGAACGGTTGCAGAACTATAAACAAAACAAAAATGGGAATGTAAGAAAGCTAAAAGTGTCAGCTTTCCAACGGTGTATCGCTTGTTGAGATAGCTTGAACGGTTGCAGAATTATAAACAAAACAAAAATGGGAATGTTTTGCTAAGTCTCCACATTTTCAAATTGCAACTACAGACACAGTTTAACGTGAATTTTGACAAGTTATATACCGTAAGAGAGCTAAAAGTGTCAGCTTTCCAACGGTGTATCGCTTGTTGAGATAGCTTGAACGGTTGCAGAATTATAAACAAAACAAAAATGGGAATGTTTTGCTAAGTCTCCACATTTTCAAATTGCAACTACAGACACAGTTTATCGTGAATTTTGACAAGTTGTATACCGTAAGAGAGCTAAAAGTGTCAGCTTTCCAACGGTGTATCGCTTGTTGAGATAGCTTGAACGGTTGCAGAACTATAAACAAAACAAAAATGGGAATGTAAGAAAGCTAAAAGTGTCAGCTTTCCAACGGTGTATCGCTTGTTGAGATAGCTTGAACGGTTGCAGAATTATAAACAAAACAAAAATGGGAATGTTTTGCTAAGTCTCCACATTTTCAAATTGCAACTACAGACACAGTTTAACGTGAATTTTGACAAGTTATATACCGTAAGAGAGCTAAAAGTGTCAGCTTTCCAACGGTGTATCGCTTGTTGAGATAGCTTGAACGGTTGCAGAATTATAAACAAAACAAAAATGGGAATGTTTTGCTAAGTCTCCACATTTTCAAATTGCAACTACAGACACAGTTTAACGTGAATTTTGACAAGTTATATACCGTAAGAGAGCTAAAAGTGTCAGCTTTCCAACGGTGTATCGCTTGTTGAGATAGCTTGAACGGTTGCAGAACTATAAACAAAACAAAAATGGGAATGTAAGAAAGCTAAAAGTGTCAGCTTTCCAACGGTGTATCGCTTGTTGAGATAGCTTGAACGGTTGCAGAATTATAAACAAAACAAAAATGGGAATGTTTTGCTAAGTCTCCACATTTTCAAATTGCAACTACAGACACAGTTTAACGTGAATTTTGACAAGTTATATACCGTAAGAGAGCTAAAAGTGTCAGCTTTCCAACGGTGTATCGCTTGTTGAGATAGCTTGAACGGTTGCAGAATTATAAACAAAACAAAAATGGGAATGTTTTGCTAAGTCTCCACATTTTCAAATTGCAACTACAGACACAGTTTAACGTGAATTTTGACAAGTTATATACCGTAAGAGAGCTAAAAGTGTCAGCTTTCCAACGGTGTATCGCTTGTTGAGATAGCTTGAACGGTTGCAGAACTATAAACAAAACAAAAATGGGAATGTAAGAAAGCTAAAAGTGTCAGCTTTCCAACGGTGTATCGCTTGTTGAGATAGCTTGAACGGTTGCAGAACTATAAACAAAACAAAAATGGGAATGTAAGAAAGCTAAAAGTGTCAGCTTTCCAACGGTGTATCGCTTGTTGAGATAGCTTGAACGGTTGCAGAATTATAAACAAAACAAAAATGGGAATGTTTTGCTAAGTCTCCACATTTTCGAATTGCAACTACTGACACAGTTTATCGTGAATTTTGACAAGTCATATACCGTAAGAAAGCTAAAAGTGTCAGCTTTCCAACGGTGTATCGCTTGTTGAGATAGCTTGAACGGTTGCAGAATTATAAACAAAACAAAAATGGGAATGTTTTGCTAAGTCTCCACATTTTCAAATTGCAACTACAGACACAGTTTAACGTGAATTTTGACAAGTTATATACCGTAAGAGAGCTAAAAGTGTCAGCTTTCCAACGGTGTATCGCTTGTTGAGATAGCTTGAACGGTTGCAGAACTATAAACAAAACAAAAATGGGAATGTAAGAAAGCTAAAAGTGTCAGCTTTCCAACGGTGTATCGCTTGTTGAGATAGCTTGAACGGTTGCAGAATTATAAACAAAACAAAAATGGGAATGTTTTGCTAAGTCTCCACATTTTCAAATTGCAACTACAGACACAGTTTAACGTGAATTTTGACAAGTTATATACCGTAAGAGAGCTAAAAGTGTCAGCTTTCCAACGGTGTATCGCTTGTTGAGATAGCTTGAACGGTTGCAGAATTATAAACAAAACAAAAATGGGAATGTTTTGCTAAGTCTCCACATTTTCAAATTGCAACTACAGACACAGTTTATCGTGAATTTTGACAAGTTGTATACCGTAAGAGAGCTAAAAGTGTCAGCTTTCCAACGGTGTATCGCTTGTTGAGATAGCTTGAACGGTTGCAGAACTATAAACAAAACAAAAATGGGAATGTAAGAAAGCTAAAAGTGTCAGCTTTCCAACGGTGTATCGCTTGTTGAGATAGCTTGAACGGTTGCAGAATTATAAACAAAACAAAAATGGGAATGTTTTGCTAAGTCTCCACATTTTCAAATTGCAACTACAGACACAGTTTAACGTGAATTTTGACAAGTTATATACCGTAAGAGAGCTAAAAGTGTCAGCTTTCCAACGGTGTATCGCTTGTTGAGATAGCTTGAACGGTTGCAGAATTATAAACAAAACAAAAATGGGAATGTTTTGCTAAGTCTCCACATTTTCAAATTGCAACTACAGACACAGTTTAACGTGAATTTTGACAAGTTATATACCGTAAGAGAGCTAAAAGTGTCAGCTTTCCAACGGTGTATCGCTTGTTGAGATAGCTTGAACGGTTGCAGAACTATAAACAAAACAAAAATGGGAATGTAAGAAAGCTAAAAGTGTCAGCTTTCCAACGGTGTATCGCTTGTTGAGATAGCTTGAACGGTTGCAGAATTATAAACAAAACAAAAATGGGAATGTTTTGCTAAGTCTCCACATTTTCAAATTGCAACTACAGACACAGTTTAACGTGAATTTTGACAAGTTATATACCGTAAGAGAGCTAAAAGTGTCAGCTTTCCAACGGTGTATCGCTTGTTGAGATAGCTTGAACGGTTGCAGAATTATAAACAAAACAAAAATGGGAATGTTTTGCTAAGTCTCCACATTTTCAAATTGCAACTACAGACACAGTTTATCGTGAATTTTGACAAGTTGTATACCGTAAGAGAGCTAAAAGTGTCAGCTTTCCAACGGTGTATCGCTTGTTGAGATAGCTTGAACGGTTGCAGAATTATAAACAAAACAAAAATGGGAATGTTTTGCTAAGTCTCCACATTTTCGAATTGCAACTACTGACACAGTTTATCGTGAATTTTGACAAGTTATATACCGTAAGAGAGCTAAAAGTGTCAGCTCTCCAACGGTGTATCGCATGTTGAGATAGCTTGAACGGTTGCAGAATTATAAACAAAACAAAAATGGGAATGTTTTGCTAAGTCTCCACATTTTCAAATTGCAACTACAGACACAGTTTATCGTGAATTTTGACAAGTTATATACCGTAAGAGAGCTAAAAGTGTCAGCTTTCCAACGGTGTATCGCTTGTTGAGATAGCTTGAACGGTTGCAGAATTATAAACAAAACAAAAATGGGAATGTTTTGCTAAGTCTCCACATTTTCAAATTGCAACTACAGACACAGTTTATCGTGAATTTTGACAAGTTATATACCGTAAGAGAGCTAAAAGTGTCAGCTTTCCAACGGTGTATCGCTTGTTGAGATAGCTTGAACGGTTGCAGAACTATAAACAAAACAAAAATGGGAATGTTTTGCTAAGTCTCCACATTTTCGAATTGCAACTACTGACACAGTTTATCGTGAATTTTGACAAGTCATATACCGTAAGAAAGCTAAAAGTGTCAGCTTTCCAACGGTGTATCGCTTGTTGAGATAGCTTGAACGGTTGCAGAATTATAAACAAAACAAAAATGGGAATGTTTTGCTAAGTCTCCACGTTTTCAAATTGCAACTACAGACACAGTTTATCGTGAATTTTGACAAGTTATATACCGTAAGAGAGCTTAAAGTGTCAGCTTTCCAACGGTGTATCGCTTGTTGAGATAGCTTGAACGGTTGCAGAATTATAAACAAAACAAAAATGGGAATGTTTTGCTAAGTCTCCACATTTTCAAATTGCAACTACAGACACAGTTTATCGTGAATTTTGACAAGTTATATACCGTAAGAGAGCTAAAAGTGTCAGCTTTCCAACGGTGTATCGCTTGTTGAGATAGCTTGAACGGTTGCAGAATTATAAACAAAACAAAAATGGGAATGTTTTGCTAAGTCTCCACATTTTCAAATTGCAACTACAGACACAGTTTATCGTGAATTTTGACAAGTTATATACCGTAAGAGAGCTAAAAGTGTCAGCTTTCCAACGGTGTATCGCTGGTTGAGATAGCTTGAACGGTTGCAGAACTATAAACAAAACAAAAATGGGAATGTTTTGCTAAGTCTCCACATTTTCGAATTGCAACTACTGACACAGTTTATCGTGAATTTTGACAAGTCATATACCGTAAGAAAGCTAAAAGTGTCAGCTTTCTAACGGTGTATCGCTTGTTGAGATAGCTTGAACGGTTGCAGAATTATAAACAAAACAAAAATGGGAATGTTTTGCTAAGTCTCCACATTTTCAAATTGCAACTACAGACACAGTTTATCGTGAATTTTGACAAGTTATATACCGTAAGAGAGCTAAAAGTGTCAGCTTTCCAACGGTGTATCGCTTGTTGAGATAGCTTGAACGGTTGCAGAACTATAAACAAAACAAAAATGGGAATGTTTTGCTAAGTCTCCACATTTTCAAATTGCAACTACAGACACAGTTTAACGTGAATTTTGACAAGTTATATACCGTAAGAGAGCTAAAAGTGTCAGCTTTCCAACGGTGTATCGCTTGTTGAGATAGCTTGAACGGTTGCAGAATTATAAACAAAACAAAAATGGGAATGTTTTGCTAAGTCTCCACATTTTCAAATTGCAACTACAGACACAGTTTATCGTGAATTTTGACAAGTTATATACCGTAAGAGAGCTAAAAGTGTCAGCTTTCCAACGGTGTATCGCTTGTTGAGATAGCTTGAACGGTTGCAGAACTATAAACAAAACAAAAATGGGAATGTTTTGCTAAGTCTCCACATTTTCAAATTGCAACTACAGACACAGTTTATCGTGAATTTTGACAAGTTATATACCGTAAGAGAGCTAAAAGTGTCAGCTTTCCAACGGTGTATCGCTTGTTGAGATAGCTTGAACGGTTGCAGAACTATAAACAAAACAAAAATGGGAATGTAAGAAAGCTAAAAGTGTCAGCTTTCCAACGGTGTATCGCTTGTTGAGATAGCTTGAACGGTTGCAGAATTATAAACAAAACAAAAATGGGAATGTTTTGCTAAGTCTCCACATTTTCAAATTGCAACTACAGACACAGTTTAACGTGAATTTTGACAAGTTATATACCGTAAGAGAGCTAAAAGTGTCAGCTTTCCAACGGTGTATCGCTTGTTGAGATAGCTTGAACGGTTGCAGAATTATAAACAAAACAAAAATGGGAATGTTTTGCTAAGTCTCCACATTTTCGAATTGCAACTACTGACACAGTTTATCGTGAATTTTGACAAGTCATATACCGTAAGAAAGCTAAAAGTGTCAGCTTTCCAACGGTGTATCGCTTGTTGAGATAGCTTGAACGGTTGCAGAACTATAAACAATACAAAAATGGGAATGTTTTGCTAAGTCTCCACATTTTCAAATTGCAACTACAGACACAGTTTAACGTGAATTTTGACAAGTTATATACCGTAAGAGAGCTAAAAGTGTCAGCTTTCCAACGGTGTATCGCTTGTTGAGATAGCTTGAACGGTTGCAGAATTATAAACAAAACAAAAATGGGAATGTTTTGCTAAGTCTCCACATTTTCAAATTGCAACTACAGACACAGTTTAACGTGAATTTTGACAAGTTATATACCGTAAGAGAGCTAAAAGTGTCAGCTTTCCAACGGTGTATCGCTTGTTGAGATAGCTTGAACGGTTGCAGAATTATAAACAAAACAAAAATGGGAATGTTTTGCTAAGTCTCCACATTTTCAAATTGCAACTACAGACACAGTTTATCGTGAATTTTGACAAGTTATATACCGTAAGAGAGCTAAAAGTGTCAGCTTTCCAACGGTGTATCGCTTGTTGAGATAGCTTGAACGGTTGCAGAACTATAAACAAAACAAAAATGGGAATGTTTTGCTAAGTCTCCACATTTTCAAATTGCAACTACAGACACAGTTTAACGTGAATTTTGACAAGTTATATACCGTAAGAGAGCTAAAAGTGTCAGCTTTCCAACGGTGTATCGCTTGTTGAGATAGCTTGAACGGTTGCAGAATTATAAACAAAACAAAAATGGGAATGTTTTGCTAAGTCTCCACATTTTCAAATTGCAACTACAGACACAGTTTATCGTGAATTTTGACAAGTTATATACCGTAAGAGAGCTAAAAGTGTCAGCTTTCCAACGGTGTATCGCTTGTTGAGATAGCTTGAACGGTTGCAGAACTATAAACAAAACAAAAATGGGAATGTTTTGCTAAGTCTCCACATTTTCAAATTGCAACTACAGACACAGTTTATCGTGAATTTTGACAAGTTATATACCGTAAGAGAGCTAAAAGTGTCAGCTTTCCAACGGTGTATCGCTTGTTGAGATAGCTTGAACGGTTGCAGAACTATAAACAAAACAAAAATGGGAATGTAAGAAAGCTAAAAGTGTCAGCTTTCCAACGGTGTATCGCTTGTTGAGATAGCTTGAACGGTTGCAGAATTATAAACAAAACAAAAATGGGAATGTTTTGCTAAGTCTCCACATTTTCAAATTGCAACTACAGACACAGTTTAACGTGAATTTTGACAAGTTATATACCGTAAGAGAGCTAAAAGTGTCAGCTTTCCAACGGTGTATCGCTTGTTGAGATAGCTTGAACGGTTGCAGAATTATAAACAAAACAAAAATGGGAATGTTTTGCTAAGTCTCCACATTTTCGAATTGCAACTACTGACACAGTTTATCGTGAATTTTGACAAGTCATATACCGTAAGAAAGCTAAAAGTGTCAGCTTTCCAACGGTGTATCGCTTGTTGAGATAGCTTGAACGGTTGCAGAACTATAAACAATACAAAAATGGGAATGTTTTGCTAAGTCTCCACATTTTCAAATTGCAACTACAGACACAGTTTAACGTGAATTTTGACAAGTTATATACCGTAAGAGAGCTAAAAGTGTCAGCTTTCCAACGGTGTATCGCTTGTTGAGATAGCTTGAACGGTTGCAGAATTATAAACAAAACAAAAATGGGAATGTTTTGCTAAGTCTCCACATTTTCAAATTGCAACTACTGACACAGTTTATCGTGAATTTTGACAAGTTATATACCGTAAGAGAGCTAAAAGTGTCAGCTTTCCAACGGTGTATCGCTTGTTGAGATATCTTGAACGGTTGCAGAACTATAAACAAAACAAAAATGGGAATGTTTTGCTAAGTCTCCACATTTTCGAATTGCAACTACTGACACAGTTTATCGTGAATTTTGACAAGTCATATACCGTAAGACAGCTAAAAGTGTCAGCTTTCCAACGGTGTATCGCTTGTTGAGATAGCTTGAACGGTTGCAGAATTATAAACAAAACAAAAATGGGAATGTTTTGCTAAGTCTCCACATTTTCAAATTGCAACTACAGACACAGTTTATCGTGAATTTTGACAAGTTATATACCGTAAGAGAGCTAAAAGTGTCAGCTTTCCAACGGTGTATCGCTTGTTGAGATAGCTTGAACGGTTGCAGAATTATAAACAAAACAAAAATGGGAATGTTTTGCTAAGTCTCCACATTTTCAAATTGCAACACAGACACAGTTTATCGTGAATTTTGACAAGTTATATACCGTAAGAGAGCTAAAAGTGTCAGCTTTCCAACGGTGTATCGCTTGTTGAGATAGCTTGAACGGTTGCAGAATTATAAACAAAACAAAAATGGGAATATTTTGCTAAGTCTCCACATTTTCAAATTGCAACTACAGACACAGTTTAACGTGAATTTTGACAAGTTATATACCGTAAGAGAGCTAAAAGTGTCAGCTTTCCAACGGTGTATCGCTTGTTGAGATAGCTTGAACGGTTGCAGAATTATAAACAAAACAAAAATGGGAATGTTTTGCTAAGTCTCCACATTTTCGAATTGCAACTACTGACACAGTTTATCGTGAATTTTGACAAGTCATATACCGTAAGAAAGCTAAAAGTGTCAGCTTTCCAACGGTGTATCGCTTGTTGAGATAGCTTGAACGGTTGAAGAACTATAAACAAAACAAAAATGGGAATGTTTTGCTAAGTCTCCACATTTTCAAATTGCAACTACAGACACAGTTTATCGTGAATTTTGACAAGTCATATACCGTAAGAAAGCTAAAAGTGTCAGCTTTCCAACGGTGTATCGCTTGTTGAGATAGCTTGAACGGTTGCAGAATTATAAACAAAACAAAAATGGGAATGTTTTGCTAAGTCTCCACATTTTCGAATTGCAACTACAGACACAGTTTATCGTGAATTTTGACAAGTTATATACCGTAAGAGAGCTAAAAGTGTCAGCTTTCCAACGGTGTATCGCTTGTTGAGATAGCTTGAACGGTTGCAGAACTATAAACAAAACAAAAATGGGAATGTTTTGCTAAGTCTCCACATTTTCAAATTGCAACTACAGACACAGTTTATCGTGAATTTTGACAAGTCATATACCGTAAGAAAGCTAAAAGTGTCAGCTTTCCAACGGTGTATCGCTTGTTGAGATAGCTTGAACGGTTGCAGAATTATAAACAAAACAAAAATGGGAATGTTTTGCTAAGTCTCCACATTTTCGAATTGCAACTACAGACACAGTTTATCGTGAATTTTGACAAGTTATATACCGTAAGAGAGCTAAAAGTGTCAGCTTTCCAACGGTGTATCGCTTGTTGAGATAGCTTGAACGGTTGCAGAATTATAAACAAAACAAAAATGGGAATGTTTTGCTAAGTCTCCACATTTTCAAATTGCAACTACAGACACAGTTTATCGTGAATTTTGACAAGTCATATACCGTAAGAAAGCTAAAAGTGTCAGCTTTCCAACGGTGTATCGCTTGTTGAGATAGCTTGAACGGTTGCAGAATTATAAACAAAACAAAAATGGGAATGTTTTGCTAAGTCTCCACATTTTCGAATTGCAACTACAGACACAGTTTATCGTGAATTTTGACAAGTTATATACCGTAAGAGAGCTAAAAGTGTCAGCTTTCCAACGGTGTATCGCTTGTTGAGATAGCTTAAACGGTTGCAGAACTATAAACAATACAAAAATGGGAATGTTTTGCTAAGTCTCCACATTTTCAAATTGCAACTACAGACACAGTTTATCGTGAATTTTGACAAGTTATATACCGTAAGAGAGCTAAAAGTGTCAGCTTTCCAACGGTGTATCGCTTGTTGAGATAGCTTGAACGGTTGCAGAATTATAAACAAAACAAAAATGGGAATGTTTTGCTAAGTCTCCACATTTTCAAATTGCAACTACAGACACAGTTTATCGTGAATTTTGACAAGTTATATACCGTAAGAGAGCTAAAAGTGTCAGCTTTCCAACGGTGTATCGCTTGTTGAGATAGCTTGAACGGTTGCAGAATTATAAACAAAACAAAAATGGGAATGTTTTGCTAAGTCTCCACATTTTCGAATTGCAACTACAGACACAGTTTATCGTGAATTTTGACAAGTTATATACCGTAAGAGAGCTAAAAGTGTCAGCTTTCCAACGGTGTATCGCTTGTTGAGATAGCTTGAACGGTTGCAGAACTATAAACAAAACAAAAATGGGAATGTTTTGCTAAGTCTCCACATTTTCAAATTGCAACTACAGACACAGTTTATCGAGAATTTTGACAAGTTATATACCGTAAGAGAGCTAAAAGTGTCAGCTTTCCAACGGTGTATCGCTTGTTGAGATAGCTTGAACGGTTGCAGAATTATAAACAAAACAAAAATGGGAATGTTTTGCTAAGTCTCCACATTTTCAAATTGCAACTACAGACACAGTTTATCGTGAATTTTGACAAGTTATATACCGTAAGAGAGCTAAAAGTGTCAGCTTTCCAACGGTGTATCGCTTGTTGAGATAGCTTGAACGGTTGCAGAATTATAAACAAAACAAAAATGGGAATGTTTTGCTAAGTCTCCACATTTTCAAATTGCAACTACAGACACAGTTTATCGTGAATTTTGACAAGTTATATACCGTAAGAGAGCTAAAAGTGTCAGCTTTCCAACGGTGTATCGCTTGTTGAGATAGCTTGAACGGTTGCAGAACTATAAACAAAACAAAAATGGGAATGTAAGAAAGCTAAAAGTGTCAGCTTTCCAACGGTGTATCGCTTGTTGAGATAGCTTGAACGGTTGCAGAATTATAAACAAAACAAAAATGGGAATGTTTTGCTAAGTCTCCACATTTTCAAATTGCAACTACAGACACAGTTTAACGTGAATTTTGACAAGTTATATACCGTAAGAGAGCTAAAAGTGTCAGCTTTCCAACGGTGTATCGCTTGTTGAGATAGCTTGAACGGTTGCAGAATTATAAACAAAACAAAAATGGGAATGTTTTGCTAAGTCTCCACATTTTCGAATTGCAACTACTGACACAGTTTATCGTGAATTTTGACAAGTCATATACCGTAAGAAAGCTAAAAGTGTCAGCTTTCCAACGGTGTATCGCTTGTTGAGATAGCTTGAACGGTTGCAGAACTATAAACAATACAAAAATGGGAATGTTTTGCTAAGTCTCCACATTTTCAAATTGCAACTACAGACACAGTTTAACCTGAATTTTGACAAGTTATATACCGTAAGAGAGCTAAAAGTGTCAGCTTTCCAACGGTGTATCGCTTGTTGAGATAGCTTGAACGGTTGCAGAACTATAAACAAAACAAAAATGGGAATGTTTTGCTAAGTCTCCACATTTTCTAATTGCAACTACTGACACAGTTTATCGTGAATTTTGACAAGTTATATACCGTAAGAGAGCTAAAAGTGTCAGCTTTCCAACGGTGTATCGCTTGTTGAGATAGCTTGAACGGTTGCAGAATTATAAACAAAACAAAAATGGGAATGTTTTGCTAAGTCTCCACATTTTCGAATTGCAACTACTGACACAGTTTATCGTGAATTTTGACAAGTTATATACCGTAAGAGAGCTAAAAGTGTCAGCTTTCCAACGGTGTATCGCTTGTTGAGATAGCTTGAACGGTTGCAGAATTATAAACAAAACAAAAATGGGAATATTTTGCTAAGTCTCCACATTTTCAAATTGCAACTACAGACACAGTTTAACGTGAATTTTGACAAGTTATATACCGTAAGAGAGCTAAAAGTGTCAGCTTTCCAACGGTGTATCGCTTGTTGAGATAGCTTGAACGGTTGCAGAATTATAAACAAAACAAAAATGGGAATGTTTTGCTAAGTCTCCACATTTTCGAATTGCAACTACTGACACAGTTTATCGTGAATTTTGACAAGTCATATACCGTAAGAAAGCTAAAAGTGTCAGCTTTCCAACGGTGTATCGCTTGTTGAGATAGCTTGAACGGTTGCAGAACTATAAACAAAACAAAAATGGGAATGTTTTGCTAAGTCTCCACATTTTCAAATTGCAACTACAGACACAGTTTATCGTGAATTTTGACAAGTCATATACCGTAAGAAAGCTAAAAGTGTCAGCTTTCCAACGGTGTATCGCTTGTTGAGATAGCTTGAACGGTTGCAGAATTATAAACAAAACAAAAATGGGAATGTTTTGCTAAGTCTCCACATTTTCGAATTGCAACTACAGACACAGTTTATCGTGAATTTTGACAAGTTATATACCGTAAGATAGCTAAAAGTGTCAGCTTTCCAACGGTGTATCGCTTGTTGAGATAGCTTGAACGGTTGCAGAACTATAAACAAAACAAAAATGGGAATGTTTTGCTAAGTCTCCACATTTTCAAATTGCAACTACAGACACAGTTTATCGTGAATTTTGACAAGTCATATACCGTAAGAAAGCTAAAAGTGTCAGCTTTCCAACGGTGTATCGCTTGTTGAGATAGCTTGAACGGTTGCAGAATTATAAACAAAACAAAAATGGGAATGTTTTGCTAAGTCTCCACATTTTCGAATTGCAACTACAGACACAGTTTATCGTGAATTTTGACAAGTTATATACCGTAAGAGAGCTAAAAGTGTCAGCTTTCCAACGGTGTATCGCTTGTTGAGATAGCTTGAACGGTTGCAGAATTATAAACAAAACAAAAATGGGAATGTTTTGCTAAGTCTCCACATTTTCAAATTACAACTACAGACACAGTTTATCGTGAATTTTGACAAGTCATATACCGTAAGAAAGCTAAAAGTGTCAGCTTTCCAACGGTGTATCGCTTGTTGAGATAGCTTGAACGGTTGCAGAATTATAAACAAAACAAAAATGGGAATGTTTTGCTAAGTCTCCACATTTTCGAATTGCAACTACAGACACAGTTTATCGTGAATTTTGACAAGTTATATACCGTAAGAGAGCTAAAAGTGTCAGCTTTCCAACGGTGTATCGCTTGTTGAGATAGCTTGAACGGTTGCAGAACTATAAACAATACAAAAATGGGAATGTTTTGCTAAGTCTCCACATTTTCAAATTGCAACTACAGACACAGTTTAACCTGAATTTTGACAAGTTATATACCGTAAGAGAGCTAAAAGTGTCAGCTTTCCAACGGTGTATCGCTTGTTGAGATAGCTTGAACGGTTGCAGAATTATAAACAAAACAAAAATGGGAATGTTTTGCTAAGTCTCCACATTTTCGAATTGCAACTACTGACACAGTTTATCGTGAATTTTGACAAGTTATATACCGTAAGAGAGCTAAAAGTGTCAGCTTTCCAACGGTGTATCGCTTGTTGAGATAGCTTGAACGGTTGCAGAATTATAAACAAAACAAAAATGGGAATGTTTTGCTAAGTCTCCACATTTTCGAATTGCAACTACTGACACAGTTTATCGTGAATTTTGACAAGTTATATACCGTAAGAGAGCTAAAAGTGTCAGCTTTCCAACGGTGTATCGCTTGTTGAGATAGCTTGAACGGTTGCAGAATTATAAACAAAACAAAAATGGGAATATTTTGCTAAGTCTCCACATTTTCAAATTGCAACTACAGACACAGTTTAACGTGAATTTTGACAAGTTATATACCGTAAGAGAGCTAAAAGTGTCAGCTTTCCAACGGTGTATCGCTTGTTGAGATAGCTTGAACGGTTGCAGAATTATAAACAAAACAAAAATGGGAATGTTTTGCTAAGTCTCCACATTTTCGAATTGCAACTACTGACACAGTTTATCGTGAATTTTGACAAGTCATATACCGTAAGAAAGCTAAAAGTGTCAGCTTTCCAACGGTGTATCGCTTGTTGAGATAGCTTGAACGGTTGCAGAACTATAAACAAAACAAAAATGGGAATGTTTTGCTAAGTCTCCACATTTTCAAATTGCAACTACAGACACAGTTTATCGTGAATTTTGACAAGTCATATACCGTAAGAGAGCTAAAAGTGTCAGCTTTGCAACGGTGTATCGCTTGTTGAGATAGCTTGAACGGTTGCAGAATTATAAACAAAACAAAAATGGGAATGTTTTGCTAAGTCTCCACATTTTCGAATTGCAACTACAGACACAGTTTATCGTGAATTTTGACAAGTTATATACCGTAAGAGAGCTAAAAGTGTCAGCTTTCCAACGGTGTATCGCTTGTTGAGATAGCTTGAACGGTTGCAGAACTATAAACAAAACAAAAATGGGAATGTTTTGCTAAGTCTCCACATTTTCAAATTGCAACTACAGACACAGTTTATCGTGAATTTTGACAAGTCATATACCGTAAGAAAGCTAAAAGTGTCAGCTTTCCAACGGTGTATCGCTTGTTGAGATAGCTTGAACGGTTGCAGAATTATAAACAAAACAAAAATGGGAATGTTTTGCTAAGTCTCCACATTTTCGAATTGCAACTACAGACACAGTTTATCGTGAATTTTGACAAGTTATATACCGTAAGAGAGCTAAAAGTGTCAGCTTTCCAACGGTGTATCGCTTGTTGAGATAGCTTGAACGGTTGCAGAACTATAAACAAAACAAAAATGGGAATGTTTTGCTAAGTCTCCACATTTTCAAATTGCAACTACAGACACAGTTTATCGTGAATTTTGACAAGTCATATACCGTAAGAAAGCTAAAAGTGTCAGCTTTCCAACGGTGTATCGCTTGTTGAGATAGCTTGAACGGTTGCAGAACTATAAACAAAACAAAAATGGGAATGTTTTGCTAAGTCTCCACATTTTCAAATTGCAACTACAGACACAGTTTATCGTGAATTTTGACCAGTCATATACCGTAAGAAAGCTAAAAGTGTCAGCTTTCCAACGGTGTATCGCTTGTTGAGATAGCTTGAACGGTTGCAGAATTATAAACAAAACAAAAATGGGAATGTTTTGCTAAGTCTCCACATTTTCGAATTGCAACTACAGACACAGTTTATCGTGAATTTTGACAAGTTATATACCGTAAGAGAGCTAAAAGTGTCAGCTTTCCAACGGTGTATCGCTTGTTGAGATAGCTTGAACGGTTGCAGAATTATAAACAAAACAAAAATGGGAATGTTTTGCTAAGTCTCCACATTTTCAAATTGCAACTACAGACACAGTTTATCGTGAATTTTGACAAGTCATATACCGTAAGAAAGCTAAAAGTGTCAGCTTTCCAACGGTGTATCGCTTGTTGAGATAGCTTGAACGGTTGCAGAATTATAAACAAAACAAAAATGGGAATGTTTTGCTAAGTCTCCACATTTTCGAATTGCAACTACAGACACAGTTTATCGTGAATTTTGACAAGTTATATACCGTAAGAGAGCTAAAAGTGTCAGCTTTCCAACGGTGTATCGCTTGTTGAGATAGCTTAAACGGTTGCAGAACTATAAACAATACAAAAATGGGAATGTTTTGCTAAGTCTCCACATTTTCGAATTGCAACTACAGACACAGTTTATCGTGAATTTTGACAAGTCATATACCGTAAGAAAGCTAAAAGTGTCAGCTTTCCAACGGTGTATCGCTTGTTGAGATAGCTTGAACGGTTGCAGAATTATAAACAAAACAAAAATGGGAATGTTTTGCTAAGTCTCCACATTTTCGAATTGCAACTACTGACACAGTTTATCGTGAATTTTGACAAGTCATATACCGTAAGAAAGCTAAAAGTGTCAGCTTTCCAACGGTGTATCGCTTGTTGAGATAGCTTGAACGGTTGCAGAACTATAAACAAAACAAAAATGGGAATGTTTTGCTAAGTCTCCACATTTTCAAATTGCAACTACAGACACAGTTTATCGTGAATTTTGACAAGTCATATACCGTAAGAAAGCTAAAAGTGTCAGCTTTCCAACGGTGTATCGCTTGTTGAGATAGCTTGAACGGTTGCAGAATTATAAACAAAACAAAAATGGGAATGTTTTGCTAAGTCTCCACATTTTCGAATTGCAACTACAGACACAGTTTATCGTGAATTTTGACAAGTTATATACCGTAAGAGAGCTAAAAGTGTCAGCTTTCCAACGGTGTATCGCTTGTTGAGATAGCTTGAACGGTTGCAGAACTATAAACAAAACAAAAATGGGAATGTTTTGCTAAGTCTCCACATTTTCAAATTGCAACTACAGACACAGTTTATCGTGAATTTTGACAAGTCATATACCGTAAGAAAGCTAAAAGTGTCAGCTTTCCAACGGTGTATCGCTTGTTGAGATAGCTTGAACGGTTGCAGAATTATAAACAAAACAAAAATGGGAATGTTTTGCTAAGTCTCCACATTTTCGAATTGCAACTACAGACACAGTTTATCGTGAATTTTGACAAGTTATATACCGTAAGAGAGCTAAAAGTGTCAGCTTTCCAACGGTGTATCGCTTGTTGAGATAGCTTGAACGGTTGCAGAATTATAAACAAAACAAAAATGGGAATGTTTTGCTAAGTCTCCACATTTTCAAATTGCAACTACAGACACAGTTTATCGTGAATTTTGACAAGTCATATACCGTAAGAAAGCTAAAAGTGTCAGCTTTCCAACGGTGTATCGCTTGTTGAGATAGCTTGAACGGTTGCAGAATTATAAACAAAACAAAAATGGGAATGTTTTGCTAAGTCTCCACATTTTCGAATTGCAACTACAGACACAGTTTATCGTGAATTTTGACAAGTTATATACCGTAAGAGAGCTAAAAGTGTCAGCTTTCCAACGGTGTATCGCTTGTTGAGATAGCTTAAACGGTTGCAGAACTATAAACAATACAAAAATGGGAATGTTTTGCTAAGTCTCCACATTTTCAAATTGCAACTACAGACACAGTTTATCGTGAATTTTGACAAGTCATATACCGTAAGAAAGCTAAAAGTGTCAGCTTTCCAACGGTGTATCGCTTGTTGAGATAGCTTGAACGGTTGCAGAATTATAAACAAAACAAAAATGGGAATGTTTTGCTAAGTCTCCACATTTTCGAATTGCAACTACAGACACAGTTTATCGTGAATTTTGACAAGTTATATACCGTAAGAGAGCTAAAAGTGTCAGCTTTCCAACGGTGTATCGCTTGTTGAGATAGCTTGAACGGTTGCAGAACTATAAACAAAACAAAAATGGGAATGTTTTGCTAAGTCTCCACATTTTCAAATTGCAACTACAGACACAGTTTATCGTGAATTTTGACAAGTCATATACCGTAAGAAAGCTAAAAGTGTCAGCTTTCCAACGGTGTATCGCTTGTTGAGATAGCTTGAACGGTTGCAGAATTATAAACAAAACAAAAATGGGAATGTTTTGCTAAGTCTCCACATTTTCGAATTGCAACTACAGACACAGTTTATCGTGAATTTTGACAAGTTATATACCGTAAGAGAGCTAAAAGTGTCAGCTTTCCAACGGTGTATCGCTTGTTGAGATAGCTTGAACGGTTGCAGAATTATAAACAAAACAAAAATGGGAATGTTTTGCTAAGTCTCCACATTTTCAAATTGCAACTACAGACACAGTTTATCGTGAATTTTGACAAGTCATATACCGTAAGAAAGCTAAAAGTGTCAGCTTTCCAACGGTGTATCGCTTGTTGAGATAGCTTGAACGGTTGCAGAATTATAAACAAAACAAAAATGGGAATGTTTTGCTAAGTCTCCACATTTTCGAATTGCAACTACAGACACAGTTTATCGTGAATTTTGACAAGTTATATACCGTAAGAGAGCTAAAAGTGTCAGCTTTCCAACGGTGTATCGCTTGTTGAGATAGCTTAAACGGTTGCAGAACTATAAACAATACAAAAATGGGAATGTTTTGCTAAGTCTCCACATTTTCAAATTGCAACTACAGACACAGTTTATCGTGAATTTTGACAAGTTATATACCGTAAGATAGCTAAAAGTGTCAGCTTTCCAACGGTGTATCGCTTGTTGAGATAGCTTGAACGGTTGCAGAATTATAAACAAAACAAAAATGGGAATGTTTTGCTAAGTCTCCACATTTTCAAATTGCAACTACAGACACAGTTTATCGTGAATTTTGACAAGTTATATACCGTAAGAGAGCTAAAAGTGTCAGCTTTCCAACGGTGTATCGCTTGTTGAGATAGCTTGAACGGTTGCAGAATTATAAACAAAACAAAAATGGGAATGTTTTGCTAAGTCTCCACATTTTCGAATTGCAACTACAGACACAGTTTATCGTGAATTTTGACAAGTTATATACCGTAAGAGAGCTAAAAGTGTCAGCTTTCCAACGGTGTATCGCTTGTTGAGATAGCTTGAACGGTTGCAGAACTATAAACAAAACAAAAATGGGAATGTTTTGCTAAGTCTCCACATTTTCAAATTGCAACTACAGACACAGTTTATCGAGAATTTTGACAAGTTATATACCGTAAGAGAGCTAAAAGTGTCAGCTTTCCAACGGTGTATCGCTTGTTGAGATAGCTTGAACGGTTGCAGAATTATAAACAAAACAAAAATGGGAATGTTTTGCTAAGTCTCCACATTTTCAAATTGCAACTACAGACACAGTTTATCGTGAATTTTGACAAGTTATATACCGTAAGAGAGCTAAAAGTGTCAGCTTTCCAACGGTGTATCGCTTGTTGAGATAGCTTGAACGGTTGCAGAATTATAAACAAAACAAAAATGGGAAGGTTTTGCTAAGTCTCCACATTTTCAAATTGTAACTACAGACACAGTTTATCGTGAATTTTGACAAGTTATATACCGTAAGAGAGCTAAAAGTGTCAGCTTTCCAACGGTGTATCGCTTGTTGAGATAGCTTGAACGGTTGCAGAACTATAAACAAAACAAAAATGGGAATGTAAGAAAGCTAAAAGTGTCAGCTTTCCAACGGTGTATCGCTTGTTGAGATAGCTTGAACGGTTGCAGAATTATAAACAAAACAAAAATGGGAATGTTTTGCTAAGTCTCCACATTTTCAAATTGCAACTACAGACACAGTTTAACGTGAATTTTGACAAGTTATATACCGTAAGAGAGCTAAAAGTGTCAGCTTTCCAACGGTGTATCGCTTGTTGAGATAGCTTGAACGGTTGCAGAATTATAAACAAAACAAAAATGGGAATGTTTTGCTAAGTCTCCACATTTTCGAATTGCAACTACTGACACAGTTTATCGTGAATTTTGACAAGTCATATACCGTAAGAAAGCTAAAAGTGTCAGCTTTCCAACGGTGTATCGCTTGTTGAGATAGCTTGAACGGTTGCAGAACTATAAACAATACAAAAATGGGAATGTTTTGCTAAGTCTCCACATTTTCAAATTGCAACTACAGACACAGTTTAACGTGAATTTTGACAAGTTATATACCGTAAGAGAGCTAAAAGTGTCAGCTTTCCAACGGTGTATCGCTTGTTGAGATAGCTTGAACGGTTGCAGAATTATAAACAAAACAAAAATGGGAATGTTTTGCTAAGTCTCCACATTTTCGAATTGCAACTACTGACACAGTTTATCGTGAATTTTGACAAGTTATATACCGTAAGAGAGCTAAAAGTGTCAGCTTTCCAACGGTGTATCGCTTGTTGAGATAGCTTGAACGGTTGCAGAATTATAAACAAAACAAAAATGGGAATGTTTTGCTAAGTCTCCACATTTTCGAATTGCAACTACTGACACAGTTTATCGTGAATTTTGACAAGTTATATACCGTAAGAGAGCTAAAAGTGTCAGCTTTCCAACGGTGTATCGCTTGTTGAGATAGCTTGAACGGTTGCAGAATTATAAACAAAACAAAAATGGGAATATTTTGCTAAGTCTCCACATTTTCAAATTGCAACTACAGACACAGTTTAACGTGAATTTTGACAAGTTATATACCGTAAGAGAGCTAAAAGTGTCAGCTTTCCAACGGTGTATCGCTTGTTGAGATAGCTTGAACGGTTGCAGAATTATAAACAAAACAAAAATGGGAATGTTTTGCTAAGTCTCCACATTTTCGAATTGCAACTACTGACACAGTTTATCGTGAATTTTGACAAGTCATATACCGTAAGAAAGCTAAAAGTGTCAGCTTTCCAACGGTGTATCGCTTGTTGAGATAGCTTGAACGGTTGCAGAACTATAAACAAAACAAAAATGGGAATGTTTTGCTAAGTCTCCACATTTTCAAATTGCAACTACAGACACAGTTTATCGTGAATTTTGACAAGTCATATACCGTAAGAAAGCTAAAAGTGTCAGCTTTCCAACGGTGTATCGCTTGTTGAGATAGCTTGAACGGTTGCAGAATTATAAACAAAACAAAAATGGGAATGTTTTGCTAAGTCTCCACATTTTCGAATTGCAACTACAGACACAGTTTATCGTGAATTTTGACAAGTTATATACCGTAAGAGAGCTAAAAGTGTCAGCTTTCCAACGGTGTATCGCTTGTTGAGATAGCTTGAACGGTTGCAGAACTATAAACAAAACAAAAATGGGAATGTTTTGCTAAGTCTCCACATTTTCAAATTGCAACTACAGACACAGTTTATCGTGAATTTTGACCAGTCATATACCGTAAGAAAGCTAAAAGTGTCAGCTTTCCAACGGTGTATCGCTTGTTGAGATAGCTTGAACGGTTGCAGAATTATAAACAAAACAAAAATGGGAATGTTTTGCTAAGTCTCCACATTTTCGAATTGCAACTACAGACACAGTCTATCGTGAATTTTGACAAGTTATATACCGTAAGAGAGCTAAAAGTGTCAGCTTTCCAACGGTGTATCGCTTGTTGAGATAGCTTGAACGGTTGCAGAATTATAAACAAAACAAAAATGGGAATGTTTTGCTAAGTCTCCACATTTTCAAATTGCAACTACAGACACAGTTTATCGTGAATTTTGACAAGTCATATACCGTAAGAAAGCTAAAAGTGTCAGCTTTCCAACGGTGTATCGCTTGTTGAGATAGCTTGAACGGTTGCAGAATTATAAACAAAACAAAAATGGGAATGTTTTGCTAAGTCTCCACATTTTCGAATTGCAACTACAGACACAGTTTATCGTGAATTTTGACAAGTTATATACCGTAAGAGAGCTAAAAGTGTCAGCTTTCCAACGGTGTATCGCTTGTTGAGATAGCTTGAACGGTTGCAGAATTATAAACAAAACAAAAATGGGAATGTTTTGCTAAGTCTCCACATTTTCAAATTGCAACTACAGACACAGTTTATCGTGAATTTTGACAAGTCATATACCGTAAGAAAGCTAAAAGTGTCAGCTTTCCAACGGTGTATCGCTTGTTGAGATAGCTTGAACGGTTGCAGAATTATAAACAAAACAAAAATGGGAATGTTTTGCTAAGTCTCCACATTTTCAAATTGCAACTACAGACACAGTTTATCGTGAATTTTGACAAGTTATATACCGTAAGAGAGCTAAAAGTGTCAGAATTATAAACAATACAAAAATGGGAATGTTTTGCTAAGTCTCCACATTTTCAAATTGCAACTACAGACACAGTTTAACGTGAATTTTGACAAGTTATATACCGTAAGAGAGCTAAAAGTGTCAGCTTTCCAACGGTGTATCGCTTGTTGAGATAGCTTGAACGGTTGCAGAACTATAAACAAAACAAAAATGGGAATGTTTTGCTAAGTCTCCACATTTTCAAATTGCAACTACAGACACAGTTTATCGTGAATTTTGACAAGTCATATACCGTAAGAGAGCTAAAAGTGTCAGCTTTCCAACGGTGTATCGCTTGTTGAGATAGCTTGAACGGTTGCAGAATTATAAACAAAACAAAAATGGGAATGTTTTGCTAAGTCTCCACATTTTCGAATTGCAACTACTGACACAGTTTATCGTGAATTTTGACAAGTTATATACCGTAAGAGAGCTAAAAGTGTCAGCTTTCCAACGGTGTATCGCTTGTTGAGATAGCTTGAACGGTTGCAGAACTATAAACAAAACAAAAATGGGAATGTTTTGCTAAGTCTCCACATTTTCAAATTGCAACTACAGACACAGTTTATCGTGAATTTTGACAAGTCATATACCGTAAGAAAGCTAAAAGTGTCAGCTTTCCAACGGTGTATCGCTTGTTGAGATAGCTTGAACGGTTGCAGAATTATAAACAAAACAAAAATGGGAATGTTTTGCTAAGTCTCCACATTTTCGAATTGCAACTACAGACACAGTTTATCGTGAATTTTGACAAGTTATATACCGTAAGAGAGCTAAAAGTGTTAGCTTTCCAACGGTGTATCGCTTGTTGAGATAGCTTGAACGGTTGCAGAACTATAAACAAAACAAAAATGGGAATGTAAGAAAGCTAAAAGTGTCAGCTTTCCAACGGTGTATCGCTTGTTGAGATAGCTTGAACGGTTGCAGAATTATAAACAAAACAAAAATGGGAATGTTTTGCTAAGTCTCCACATTTTCAAATTGCAACTACAGACACAGTTTATCGTGAATTTTGACAAGTTATATACCGTAAGAGAGCTAAAAGTGTCAGCTTTCCAACGGTGTATCGCTTGTTGAGATAGCTTGAACGGTTGCAGAACTATAAACAAAACAAAAATGGGAATGTAAGAAAGCTAAAAGTGTCAGCTTTCCAACGGTGTATCGCTTGTTGAGATAGCTTGAACGGTTGCAGAATTATAAACAAAACAAAAATGGGAATGTTTTGCTAAGTCTCCACATTTTGAAATTGCAACTACAGACACAGTTTATCGTGAATTTTGACAAGTCATATACCGTAAGAGAGCTAAAAGTGTCAGCTCTCCAACGGTGTATCGCTTGTTGAGATAGCTTGAACGGTTGCAGAATTATAAACAAAACAAAAATGGGAATGTTTTGCTAAATCTCCACATTTTCAAATTGCAACTACAGACACAGTTTATCGTGAATTTTGACAAGTCATATACCGTAAGAGAGCTAAAAGTGTGAGCTCTCCAACGGTGTATCGCTTGTTGAGATAGCTTGAACGGTTGCAGAATTATAAACAAAACAAAAATGGGAATGTAAGAAAGCTAAAAGTGTCAGCTTTCCAACGGTGTATCGCTTGTTGAGATAGCTTGAACGGTTGCAGAATTATAAACAAAACAAAAATGGGAATGTAAGAAAGCTAAAAGTGTCAGCTTTCCAACGGTGTATCGCTTGTTGAGATAGCTTGAACGGTTGCAGAACTATAAACAAAACAAAAATGGGAATGTAAGAGAGCTAAAAGTGTTAGCTTTCCAACGGTGTATCGCTTGTTGAGATAGCTTGAACGGTTGCAGAACTATAAACAAAACAAAAATGGGAATGTAAGAAAGCTAAAAGTGTCAGCTTTCCAACGGTGTATCGCTTGTTGAGATAGCTTGAACGGTTGCAGAATTATAAACAAAACAAAAATGGGAATGTTTTGCTAAGTCTCCACATTTTCAAATTGCAACTACAGACACAGTTTATCGTGAATTTTGACAAGTCATATACCGTAAGAGAGCTAAAAGTGTGAGCTCTCCAACGGTGTATCGCTTGTTGAGATAGCTTGAACGGTTGCAGAACTATAAACAAAACAAAAATGGGAATGTAAGAAAGCTAAAAGTGTCAGCTTTCCAACGGTGTATCGCTTGTTGAGATAGCTTGAACGGTTGCAGAATTATAAACAAAACAAAAATGGGAATGTTTTGCTAAGTCTCCACATTTTCAAATTGCAACTACAGACACAGTTTAACGTGAATTTTGACAAGTTATATACCGTAAGAGAGCTAAAAGTGTCAGCTTTCCAACGGTGTATCGCTTGTTGAGATAGCTTGAACGGTTGCAGAATTATAAACAAAACAAAAATGGGAATGTTTTGCTAAGTCTCCACATTTTCGAATTGCAACTACTGACCCAGTTTATCGTGAATTTTGACAAGTCATATACCGTAAGAAAGCTAAAAGTGTCAGCTTTCCAACGGTGTATCGTTTGTTGAGATAGCTTGAACGGTTGCAGAACTATAAACAATACAAAAATGGGAATGTTTTGCTAAGTCTCCACATTTTCAAATTGCAACTACAGACACAGTTTAACGTGAATTTTGACAAGTTATATACCGTAAGAGAGCTAAAAGTGTCAGCTTTCCAACGGTGTATCGCTTGTTGAGATAGCTTGAACGGTTGCAGAATTATAAACAAAACAAAAATGGGAATGTTTTGCTAAGTCTCCACATTTTCGAATTGCAACTACTGACACAGTTTATCGTGAATTTTGACAAGTTATATACCGTAAGAGAGCTAAAAGTGTCAGCTTTCCAACGGTGTATCGCTTGTTGAGATAGCTTGAACGGTTGCAGAATTATAAACAAAACAAAAATGGGAATGTTTTGCTAAGTCTCCACATTTTCGAATTGCAACTACTGACACAGTTTATCGTGAATTTTGACAAGTTATATACCGTAAGAGAGCTAAAAGTGTCAGCTTTCCAACGGTGTATCGCTTGTTGAGATAGCTTGAACGGTTGCAGAATTATAAACAAAACAAAAATGGGAATATTTTGCTAAGTCTCCACATTTTCAAATTGCAACTACAGACACAGTTTAACGTGAATTTTGACAAGTTATATACCGTAAGAGAGCTAAAAGTGTCAGCTTTCCAACGGTGTATCGCTTGTTGAGATAGCTTGAACGGTTGCAGAACTATAAACAAAACAAAAATGGGAATGTTTTGCTAAGTCTCCACATTTTCGAATTGCAACTACTGACACAGTTTATCGTGAATTTTGACAAGTCATATACCGTAAGAAAGCTAAAAGTGTCAGCTTTCCAACGGTGTATCGCTTGTTGAGATAGCTTGAACGGTTGCAGAATTATAAACAAAACAAAAATGGGAATGTTTTGCTAAGTCTCCACATTTTCGAATTGCAACTACAGACACAGTTTATCGTGAATTTTGACAAGTTATATACCGTAAGAGAGCTAAAAGTGTCAGCTTTCCAACGGTGTATCGCTTGTTGAGATAGCTTGAACGGTTGCAGAATTATAAACAAAACAAAAATGGGAATGTTTTGCTAAGTCTCCACATTTTCAAATTGCAACTACAGACACAGTTTATCGTGAATTTTGACAAGTCATATACCGTAAGAAAGCTAAAAGTGTCAGCTTTCCAACGGTGTATCGCTTGTTGAGATAGCTTGAACGGTTGCAGAACTATGAACAAAACAAAAATGGGAATGTTTTGCTAAGTCTCCACATTTTCAAATTGCAACTACAGACACAGTTTATCGTGAATTTTGACAAGTCATATACCGTAAGAAAGCTAAAAGTGTCAGCTTTCCAACGGTGTATCGCTTGTTGAGATAGCTTGAACGGTTGCAGAATTATAAACAAAACAAAAATGGGAATGTTTTGCTAAGTCTCCACATTTTCGAATTGCAACTACAGACACAGTTTATCGTGAATTTTGACAAGTTATATACCGTAAGAGAGCTAAAAGTGTCAGCTTTCCAACGGTGTATCGCTTGTTGAGATAGCTTGAACGGTTGCAGAATTATAAACAAAACAAAAATGGGAATGTTTTGCTAAGTCTCCACATTTTCAAATTGCAACTACAGACACAGTTTATCGTGAATTTTGACAAGTCATATACCGTAAGAAAGCTAAAAGTGTCAGCTTTCCAACGGTGTATCGCTTGTTGAGATAGCTTGAACGGTTGCAGAATTATAAACAAAACAAAAATGGGAATGTTTTGCTAAGTCTCCACATTTTCGAATTGCAACTACAGACACAGTCTATCGTGAATTTTGACAAGTTATATACCGTAAGAGAGCTAAAAGTGTCAGCTTTCCAACGGTGTATCGCTTGTTGAGATAGCTTGAACGGTTGCAGAATTATAAACAAAACAAAAATGGGAATGTTTTGCTAAGTCTCCACATTTTCAAATTGCAACTACAGACACAGTTTATCGTGAATTTTGACAAGTCATATACCGTAAGAAAGCTAAAAGTGTCAGCTTTCCAACGGTGTATCGCTTGTTGAGATAGCTTGAACGGTTGCAGAATTATAAACAAAACAAAAATGGGAATGTTTTGCTAAGTCTCCACATTTTCGAATTGCAACTACAGACACAGTTTATCGTGAATTTTGACAAGTTATATACCGTAAGAGAGCTAAAAGTGTCAGCTTTCCAACGGTGTATCGCTTGTTGAGATAGCTTGAACGGTTGCAGAATTATAAACAAAACAAAAATGGGAATGTTTTGCTAAGTCTCCACATTTTCAAATTGCAACTACAGACACAGTTTATCGTGAATTTTGACAAGTCATATACCGTAAGAAAGCTAAAAGTGTCAGCTTTCCAACGGTGTATCGCTTGTTGAGATAGCTTGAACGGTTGCAGAATTATAAACAAAACAAAAATGGGAATGTTTTGCTAAGTCTCCACATTTTCGAATTGCAACTACAGACACAGTTTATCGTGAATTTTGACAAGTTATATACCGTAAGAGAGCTAAAAGTGTCAGAACTATAAACAATACAAAAATGGGAATGTTTTGCTAAGTCTCCACATTTTCAAATTGCAACTACAGACACAGTTTAACGTGAATTTTGACAAGTTATATACCGTAAGAGAGCTAAAAGTGTCAGCTTTCCAACGGTGTATCGCTTGTTGAGATAGCTTGAACGGTTGCAGAACTATAAACAAAACAAAAATGGGAATGTTTTGCTAAGTCTCCACATTTTCAAATTGCAACTACAGACACAGTTTATCGTGAATTTTGACAAGTCATATACCGTAAGAGAGCTAAAAGTGTCAGCTTTCCAACGGTGTATCGCTTGTTGAGATAGCTTGAACGGTTGCAGAATTATAAACAAAACAAAAATGGGAATGTTTTGCTAAGTCTCCACATTTTCGAATTGCAACTACTGACACAGTTTATCGTGAATTTTGACAAGTTATATACCGTAAGAGAGCTAAAAGTGTCAGCTTTCCAACGGTGTATCGCTTGTTGAGATAGCTTGAACGGTTGCAGAACTATAAACAAAACAAAAATGGGAATGTTTTGCTAAGTCTCCACATTTTCAAATTGCAACTACAGACACAGTTTATCGTGAATTTTGACAAGTCATATACCGTAAGAAAGCTAAAAGTGTCAACTTTCCAACGGTGTATTGCTTGTTGAGATAGCTTGAACGGTTGCAGAATTATAAACAAAACAAAAATGGGAATGTTTTGCTAAGTCTCCACATTTTCGAATTGCAACTACAGACACAGTTTATCGTGAATTTTGACAAGTTATATACCGTAAGAGAGCTAAAAGTGTTAGCTTTCTTACGGTGTATCGCTTGTTGAGATAGCTTGAACGGTTGCAGAACTATAAACAAAACAAAAATGGGAATGTAAGAAAGCTAAAAGTGTCAGCTTTCCAACGGTGTATCGCTTGTTGAGATAGCTTGAACGGTTGCAGAATTATAAACAAAACAAGAATGGGAATGTTTTGCTAAGTCTCCACATTTTCAAATTGCAACTACAGACACAGTTTATCGTGAATTTTGACAAGTTATATACCGTAAGAGAGCTAAAAGTGTCAGCTTTCCAACGGTGTATCGCTTGTTGAGATAGCTTGAACGGTTGCAGAACTATAAACAAAACAAAAATGGGAATGTAAGAAAGCTAAAAGTGTCAGCTTTCCAACGGTGTATCGCTTGTTGAGATAGCTTGAACGGTTGCAGAATTATAAACAAAACAAAAATGGGAATGTTTTGCTAAGTCTCCACATTTTGAAATTGCAACTACGGACACAGTTTATCGTGAATTTTGACAAGTCATATACCGTAAGAGAGCTAAAAGTGTCAGCTCTCCAACGGTGTATCGCTTGTTGAGATAGCTTGAACGGTTGCAGAATTATAAACAAAACAAAAATGGGAATGTTTTGCTAAATCTCCACATTTTCAAATTGCAACTACAGACACAGTTTATCGTGAATTTTGACAAGTCATATACCGTAAGAGAGCTAAAAGTGTGAGCTCTCCAACGGTGTATCGCTTGTTGAGATAGCTTGAACGGTTGCAGAACTATAAACAAAACAAAAATGGGAATGTAAGAAAGCTAAAAGTGTCAGCTTTCCAACGGTGTATCGCTTGTTGAGATAGCTTGAACGGTTGCAGAATTATAAACAAAACAAAAATGGGAATGTAAGAAAGCTAAAAGTGTCAGCTTTCCAACGGTGTATCGCTTGTTGAGATAGCTTGAACGGTTGCAGAACTATAAACAAAACAAAAATGGGAATGTAAGAGAGCTAAAAGTGTCAGCTTTCCAACGGTGTATCGCTTGTTGAGATAGCTTGAACGGTTGCAGAACTATAAACAAAACAAAAATGGGAATGTAAGAAAGCTAAAAGTGTCAGCTTTCCAACGGTGTATCGCTTGTTGAGATAGCTTGAACGGTTGCAGAATTATAAACAAAACAAAAATGGGAATGTTTTGCTAAATCTCCACATTTTCAAATTGCAACTACAGACACAGTTTATCGTGAATTTTGACAAGTCATATACCGTAAGAGAGCTAAAAGTGTGAGCTCTCCAACGGTGTATCGCTTGTTGAGATAGCTTGAACGGTTGCAGAACTATAAACAAAACAAAAATGGGAATGTAAGAAAGCTAAAAGTGTCAGCTTTCCAACGGTGTATCGCTTGTTGAGATAGCTTGAACGGTTGCAGAATTATAAACAAAACAAAAATGGGAATGTTTTGCTAAGTCTCCACATTTTCAAATTGCAACTACAGACACAGTTTAACGTGAATTTTGACAAGTTATATACCGTAAGAGAGCTAAAAGTGTCAGCTTTCCAACGGTGTATCGCTTGTTGAGATAGCTTGAACGGTTGCAGAATTATAAACAAAACAAAAATGGGAATGTTTTGCTAAGTCTCCACATTTTCGAATTGCAACTACTGACACAGTTTATCGTGAATTTTGACAAGTCATATACCGTAAGAAAGCTAAAAGTGTCAGCTTTCCAACGGTGTATCGTTTGTTGAGATAGCTTGAACGGTTGCAGAACTATAAACAATACAAAAATGGGAATGTTTTGCTAAGTCTCCACATTTTCAAATTGCAACTACAGACACAGTTTAACGTGAATTTTGACAAGTTATATACCGTAAGAGAGCTAAAAGTGTCAGCTTTCCAACGGTGTATCGCTTGTTGAGATAGCTTGAACGGTTGCAGAATTATAAACAAAACAAAAATGGGAATGTTTTGCTAAGTCTCCACATTTTCGAATTGCAACTACTGACACAGTTTATCGTGAATTTTGACAAGTTATATACCGTAAGAGAGCTAAAAGTGTCAGCTTTCCAACGGTGTATCGCTTGTTGAGATAGCTTGAACGGTTGCAGAATTATAAACAAAACAAAAATGGGAATGTTTTGCTAAGTCTCCACATTTTCGAATTGCAACTACTGACACAGTTTATCGTGAATTTTGACAAGTTATATACCGTAAGAGAGCTAAAAGTGTCAGCTTTCCAACGGTGTATCGCTTGTTGAGATAGCTTGAACGGTTGCAGAATTATAAACAAAACAAAAATGGGAATATTTTGCTAAGTCTCCACATTTTCAAATTGCAACTACAGACACAGTTTAACGTGAATTTTGACAAGTTATATACCGTAAGAGAGCTAAAAGTGTCAGCTTTCCAACGGTGTATCGCTTGTTGAGATAGCTTGAACGGTTGCAGAATTATAAACAAAACAAAAATGGGAATGTTTTGCTAAGTCTCCACATTTTCGAATTGCAACTACTGACACAGTTTATCGTGAATTTTGACAAGTCATATACCGTAAGAAAGCTAAAAGTGTCAGCTTTCCAACGGTGTATCGCTTGTTGAGATAGCTTGAACGGTTGCAGAATTATAAACAAAACAAAAATGGGAATGTTTTGCTAAGTCTCCACATTTTCGAATTGCAACTACAGACACAGTTTATCGTGAATTTTGACAAGTTATATACCGTAAGAGAGCTAAAAGTGTCAGCTTTCCAACGGTGTATCGCTTGTTGAGATAGCTTGAACGGTTGCAGAATTATAAACAAAACAAAAATGGGAATGTTTTGCTAAGTCTCCACATTTTCAAATTGCAACTACAGACACAGTTTATCGTGAATTTTGACAAGTCATATACCGTAAGAAAGCTAAAAGTGTCAGCTTTCCAACGGTGTATCGCTTGTTGAGATAGCTTGAACGGTTGCAGAACTATAAACAAAACAAAAATGGGAATGTTTTGCTAAGTCTCCACATTTTCAAATTGCAACTACAGACACAGTTTATCGTGAATTTTGACAAGTCATATACCGTAAGAAAGCTAAAAGTGTCAGCTTTCCAACGGTGTATCGCTTGTTGAGATAGCTTGAACGGTTGCAGAATTATAAACAAAACAAAAATGGGAATGTTTTGCTAAGTCTCCACATTTTCGAATTGCAACTACAGACACAGTTTATCGTGAATTTTGACAAGTTATATACCGTAAGAGAGCTAAAAGTGTCAGCTTTCCAACGGTGTATCGCTTGTTGAGATAGCTTGAACGGTTGCAGAATTATAAACAAAACAAAAATGGGAATGTTTTGCTAAGTCTCCACATTTTCAAATTGCAACTACAGACACAGTTTATCGTGAATTTTGACAAGTCATATACCGTAAGAAAGCTAAAAGTGTCAGCTTTCCAACGGTGTATCGCTTGTTGAGATAGCTTGAACGGTTGCAGAATTATAAACAAAACAAAAATGGGAATGTTTTGCTAAGTCTCCACATTTTCGAATTGCAACTACAGACACAGTTTATCGTGAATTTTGACAAGTTATATACCGTAAGAGAGCTAAAAGTGTCAGCTTTCCAACGGTGTATCGCTTGTTGAGATAGCTTGAACGGTTGCAGAATTATAAACAAAACAAAAATGGGAATGTTTTGCTAAGTCTCCACATTTTCAAATTGCAACTACAGACACAGTTTATCGTGAATTTTGACAAGTCATATACCGTAAGAAAGCTAAAAGTGTCAGCTTTCCAACGGTGTATCGCTTGTTGAGATAGCTTGAACGGTTGCAGAATTATAAACAAAACAAAAATGGGAATGTTTTGCTAAGTCTCCACATTTTCGAATTGCAACTACAGACACAGTTTATCGTGAATTTTGACAAGTTATATACCGTAAGAGAGCTAAAAGTGTCAGAACTATAAACAATACAAAAATGGGAATGTTTTGCTAAGTCTCCACATTTTCAAATTGCAACTACAGACACAGTTTATCGTGAATTTTGACAAGTTATATACCGTAAGAGAGCTAAAAGTGTCAGCTTTCCAACGGTGTATCGCTTGTTGAGATAGCTTGAACGGTTGCAGAATTATAAACAAAACAAAAATGGGAATGTTTTGCTAAGTCTCCACATTTTCGAATTGCAACTACTGACACAGTTTATCGTGAATTTTGACAAGTTATATACCGTAAGAGAGCTAAAAGTGTCAGCTTTCCAACGGTGTATCGCTTGTTGAGATATCTTGAACGGTTGCAGAACTATAAACAAAACAAAAATGGGAATGTTTTGCTAAGTCTCCACATTTTCGAATTGCAACTACTGACACAGTTTATCGTGAATTTTGACAAGTCATATACCGTAAGAAAGCTAAAAGTGTCAGCTTTCCAACGGTGTATCGCTTGTTGAGATAGCTTGAACGGTTGCAGAATTATAAACAAAACAAAAATGGGAATGTTTTGCTAAGTCTCCACATTTTCAAATTGCAACTACAGACACAGTTTATCGTGAATTTTGACAAGTTATATACCGTAAGAGAGCTAAAAGTGTCAGCTTTCCAACGGTGTATCGCTTGTTGAGATAGCTTGAACGGTTGCAGAATTATAAACAAAACAAAAATGGGAATGTTTTGCTAAGTCTCCACATTTTCAAATTGCAACACAGACACAGTTTATCGTGAATTTTGACAAGTTATATACCGTAAGAGAGCTAAAAGTGTCAGCTTTCCAACGGTGTATCGCTTGTTGAGATAGCTTGAACGGTTGCAGAATTATAAACAAAACAAAAATGGGAATGTTTTGCTAAGTCTCCACATTTTCAAATTGCAACTACAGACACAGTTTAACGTGAATTTTGACAAGTTATATACCGTAAGAGAGCTAAAAGTGTCAGCTTTCCAACGGTGTATCGCTTGTTGAGATAGCTTGAACGGTTGCAGAATTATAAACAAAACAAAAATGGGAATGTTTTGCTAAGTCTCCACATTTTCGAATTGCAACTACTGACACAGTTTATCGTGAATTTTGACAAGTTATATACCGTAAGAGAGCTAAAAGTGTCAGCTTTCCAACGGTGTATCGCTTGTTGAGATAGCTTGAACGGTTGCAGAATTATAAACAAAACAAAAATGGGAATGTTTTGCTAAGTCTCCACATTTTCAAATTGCAACTACAGACACAGTTTATCGTGAATTTTGACAAGTTATATACCGTAAGAGAGCTAAAAGTGTCAGCTTTCCAACGGTGTATCGCTTGTTGAGATAGCTTGAACGGTTGCAGAATTATAAACAAAACAAAAATGGGAATGTTTTGCTAAGTCTCCACATTTTCAAATTGCAACTACAGACACAGTTTATTGTGAATTTTGACAAGTTATATACCGTAAGAGAGCTAAAAGTGTCAGCTTTCCAACGGTGTATCGCTTGTTGAGATAGCTTGAACGGTTGCAGAACTATAAACAAAACAAAAATGGGAATGTTTTGCTAAGTCTCCACATTTTCGAATTGCAACTACTGACACAGTTTATCGTGAATTTTGACAAGTCATATACCGTAAGAAAGCTAAAAGTGTCAGCTTTCCAACGGTGTATCGCTTGTTGAGATAGCTTGAACGGTTGCAGAATTATAAACAAAACAAAAATGGGAATGTTTTGCTAAGTCTCCACATTTGCAAATTGCAACTACAGACACAGTTTATCGTGAATTTTGACAAGTTATATACCGTAAGAGAGCTAAAAGTGTCAGCTTTCCAACGGTGTATCGCTTGTTGAGATAGCTTGAACGGTTGCAGAACTATAAACAAAACAAAAATGGGAATGTAAGAAAGCTAAAAGTGTCAGCTTTCCAACGGTGTATCGCTTGTTGAGATAGCTTGACCGTTGCAGAATTATAAACAAAACAAAAATGGGAATGTTTTGCTAAGTCTCCACATTTTCAAATTGCAACTACAGACACAGTTTATCGTGAATTTTGACAAGTTATATACCGTAAGAGAGCTAAAAGTGTCAGCTTTCCAACGGTGTATCGCTTGTTGAGATAGCTTGAACGGTTGCAGAATTATAAACAAAACAAAAATGGGAATGTTTTGCTAAGTCTCCACATTTTCAAATTGCAACTACAGACACAGTTTATCGTGAATTTTGACAAGTTATATACCGTAAGAGAGCTAAAAGTGTCAGCTTTCCAACGGTGTATCGCTGGTTGAGATAGCTTGAACGGTTGCAGAACTATAAACAAAACAAAAATGGGAATGTTTTGCTAAGTCTCCACATTTTCGAATTGCAACTACTGACACAGTTTATCGTGAATTTTGACAAGTCATATACCGTAAGAAAGCTAAAAGTGTCAGCTTTCCAACGGTGTATCGCTTGTTGAGATAGCTTGAACGGTTGCAGAATTATAAACAAAACAAAAATGGGAATGTTTTGCTAAGTCTCCACATTTTCAAATTGCAACTACAGACACAGTTTAACGTGAATTTTGACAAGTTATATACCGTAAGAGAGCTAAAAGTGTCAGCTTTCCAACGGTGTATCGCTTGTTGAGATAGCTTGAACGGTTGCAGAATTATAAACAAAACAAAAATGGGAATGTTTTGCTAAGTCTCCACATTTTCAAATTGCAACTACAGACACAGTTTATCGTGAATTTTGACAAGTTATATACCGTAAGAGAGCTAAAAGTGTCAGCTTTCCAACGGTGTATCGCTTGTTGAGATAGCTTGACCGTTGCAGAATTATAAACAAAACAAAAATGGGAATGTTTTGCTAAGTCTCCACATTTTCAAATTGCAACTACAGACACAGTTTAACGTGAATTTTGACAAGTTATATACCGTAAGAGAGCTAAAAGTGTCAGCTTTCCAACGGTGTATCGCTTGTTGAGATAGCTTGAACGGTTGCAGAACTATAAACAAAACAAAAATGGGAATGTAAGAAAGCTAACGGTTGCAGAATTATAAACAAAACAAAAATGGGAATGTTTTGCTAAGTCTCCACATTTTCAAATTGCAACTACAGACACAGTTTATCGTGAATTTTGACAAGTTATATACCGTAAGAGAGCTAAAAGTGTCAGCTTTCCAACGGTGTATCGCTTGTTGAGATAGCTTGAACGGTTGCAGAACTATAAACAAAACAAAAATGGGAATGTAAGAAAGCTAAAAGTGTCAGCTTTCCAACGGTGTATCGCTTGTTGAGATAGCTTGAACGGTTGCAGAATTATAAACAAAACAAAAATGGGAATGTTTTGCTAAGTCTCCACATTTTCAAATTGCAACTACAGACACAGTTTATCGTGAATTTTGACAAGTTATATACCGTAAGAAAGCTAAAAGTGTCAGCTTTCCAACGGTGTATCGCTTGTTGAGATAGCTTGAACGGTTGCAGAATTATAAACAAAACAAAAATGGGAATGTTTTGCTAAGTCTCCACATTTTCAAATTGCAACTACAGACACAGTTTATCGTGAATTTTGACAAGTTATATACCGTAAGAGAGCTAAAAGTGTCAGCTTTCCAACGGTGTATCGCTTGTTGAGATAGCTTGAACGGTTGCAGAACTATAAACAAAACAAAAATGGGAATGTAAGAAAGCTAAAAGTGTCGGCTTTCCAACGGTGTATCGCTTGTTGAGATAGCTTGACCGTTGCAGAATTATAAACAAAACAAAAATGGGAATGTTTTGCTAAGTCTCCACATTTTCAAATTGCAACTACAGACACAGTTTAACGTGAATTTTGACAAGTTATGTACCGTAAGAGAGCTAAAAGTGTCAGCTTTCCAACGGTGTATCGCTTGTTGAGATAGCTTGAACGGTTGCAGAACTATAAACAAAACAAAAATGGGAATGTTTTGCTAAGTCTCCACATTTTCGAATTGCAACTACTTACACAGTTTATCGTGAATTTTGACAAGTCATATACCGTAAGAAAGCTAAAAGTGTCAGCTTTCCAACGGTGTATCGCTTGTTGAGATAGCTTGAACGGTTGCAGAATTATAAACAAAACAAAAATGGGAATGTTTTGCTAAGTCTCCACATTTTCAAATTGCAACTACAGACACAGTTTATCGTGAATTTTGACAAGTTATATACCGTAAGAAAGCTAAAAGTGTCAGCTTTCCAACGGTGTATCGCTTGTTGAGATAGCTTGAACGGTTGCAGAATTATAAACAAAACAAAAATGGGAATGTTTTGCTAAGTCTCCACATTTTCAAATTGCAACTACAGACACAGTTTATCGTGAATTTTGACAAGTTATATACCGTAAGAGAGCTAAAAGTGTCAGCTTTCCAACGGTGTATCGCTTGTTGAGATAGCTTGAACGGTTGCAGAACTATAAACAAAACAAAAATGGGAATGTAAGAAAGCTAAAAGTGTCAGCTTTCCAACGGTGTATCGCTTGTTGAGATAGCTTGACCGTTGCAGAATTATAAACAAAACAAAAATGGGAATGTTTTGCTAAGTCTCCACATTTTCAAATTGCAACTACTTACACAGTTTATCGTGAATTTTGACAAGTTATATACTGTAAGAGAGCTAAAAGTGTCAGCTTTCCAACGGTGTATCGCTTGTTGAGATAGCTTGAACGGTTGCAGAACTATAAACAAAACAAAAATGGGAATGTAAGAAAGCTAAAAGTGTCAGCTTTCCAACGGTGTATCGCTTGTTGAGATAGCTTGACCGTTGCAGAATTATAAACAAAACAAAAATGGGAATGTTTTGCTAAGTCTCCACATTTTCAAATTGCAACTACAGACACAGTTTAACGTGAATTTTGACAAGTTATATACCGTAAGAGAGCTAAAAGTGTCAGCTTTCCAACGGTGTATCGCTTGTTGAGATAGCTTGAACGGTTGCAGAACTATAAACAAAACAAAAATGGGAATGTTTTGCTAAGTCTCCACATTTTCGAATTGCAACTACTTACACAGTTTATCGTGAATTTTGACAAGTCATATACCGTAAGAGAGCTAAAAGTGTTAGCTTTCCAACGGTGTATCGCTTGTTGAGATAGCTTGAACGGTTGCAGAACTATAAACAAAACAAAAATGGGAATGTAAGAAAGCTAAAAGTGTCAGCTTTCCAACGGTGTATCGCTTGTTGAGATAGCTTGAACGGTTGCAGAATTATAAACAAAACAAGAATGGGAATGTTTTGCTAAGTCTCCACATTTTCAAATTGCAACTACAGACACAGTTTATCGTGAATTTTGACAAGTTATATACCGTAAGAGAGCTAAAAGTGTCAGCTTTCCAACGGTGTATCGCTTGTTGAGATAGCTTGAACGGTTGCAGAACTATAAACAAAACAAAAATGGGAATGTAAGAAAGCTAAAAGTGTCAGCTCTCCAACGGTGTATCGCTTGTTGAGATAGCTTGAACGGTTGCAGAATTATAAACAAAACAAAAATGGGAATGTTTTGCTAAGTCTCCACATTTTCAATTTGCAACTACAGACACAGTTTATCGTGAATTTTGACAAGTCATATACCGTAAGAGAGCTAAAAGTGTCAGCTTTCCAACGGTGTATCGCTTGTTGAGATAGCTTGAACGGTTGCAGAATTATAAACAAAACAAAAATGGGAATGTAAGAAAGCTAAAAGTGTCAGCTTTCCAACGGTGTATCGCTTGTTGAGATAGCTTGAACGGTTGCAGAATTATAAACAAAACAAAAATGGGAATGTAAGAAAGCTAAAAGTGTCAGCTTTCCAACTGTGTATCGCTTGTTGAGATAGCTTGAACGGTTGCAGAATTATAAACAAAACAAAAATGGGAATGTTTTGCTAAGTCTCCACATTTTGAAATTGCAACTACGGACACAGTTTATCGTGAATTTTGACAAGTCATATACCGTAAGAGAGCTAAAAGTGTCAGCTCTCCAACGGTGTATCGCTTGTTGAGATAGCTTGAACGGTTGCAGAATTATAAACAAAACAAAAATGGGAATGTAAGAAAGCTAAAAGTGTCAGCTTTCCAACGGTGTATCGCTTGTTGAGATAGCTTGAACGGTTGCAGAATTATAAACAAAACAAAAATGGGAATGTTTTGCTAAGTCTCCACATTTTCAAATTGCAACTACAGACACAGTTTATCGTGAATTTTGACAAGTCATATACCGTAAGAGAGCTAAAAGTGTCAGCTCTCCAACGGTGTATCGCTTGTTGAGATAGCTTGAACGGTTGCAGAATTATAAACAAAACAAAAATGGGAATGTTTTGCTAAGTCTCCACATTTTCAAATTGCAACTACAGACACAGTTTATCGTAAATTTTGACAGGTCATATACCGTAAGAAAGCTAAAAATGTCAGCTTTCCAACGGTGTATTGCTTGTTGAGATAGCTTGAACGGTTGCAGAATTATAAACAAAACAAAAATGGGAATGTTTTGCTAAGTCTCCACATTTTCAAATTGCAACTACAGACACAGTTTATCGTGAATTTTGACAAGTCATATACCGTAAGAGAGCTAAAAGGGTCAGCTCTCCAACGGTGTATCGCTTGTTGAGATAGCTTGAACGGTTGCAGAATTATAAACAAAACAAAAATGGGAATGTTTTGCTAAGTCTCCACATTTTCAAATTGCAACTACAGACACAGTTTATCGTGAATTTTGACAAGTCATATACCGTAAGAGAGCTAAAAGTGTCAGCTCTCCAACGGTGTATTGCTTGTTGAGATAGCTTGAACGGTTGCAGAATTATAAACAAAACAAAAATGGGAATGTTTTGCTAAGTCTCCACATTTTCAAATTGCAACTACAGACACAGTTTATCGTGAATTTTGACAAGTCATATACCGTAAGAGAGCTAAAAGTGTCAGCTTTCCAACGGTGTATCGCTTGTTGACATAGCTTGAACGGTTGCAGAATTATAAACAAAACAGAAATGGGAATGTAAGAAAGCTAAAAGTGTCAGCTTTCCAACGGTGTATCGCTTGTTGAGATAGCTTGAACGGTTGCAGAATTATAAACAAAACAAAAATGGGAATGTAAGAAAGCTAAAAGTGTCAGCTTTCCAACGGTGTATCGCTTGTTGAGATAGCTTGAACGGTTGCAGAATTATAAACAAAACAAAAATGGGAATGTTTTGCTAAGTCTCCACATTTTGAAATTGCAACTACGGACACAGTTTATCGTCAATTTTGACAAGTCATATACCGTAAGAGAGCTAAAAGTGTCAGCTCTCCAACGGTGTATCGCTTGTTGAGATAGCTTGAACGGTTGCAGAATTATAAACAAAACAAAAATGGGAATGTTTTGCTAAGTCTCCACATTTTCAACTTGCAACTACAGACACAGTTTATCGTGAATTTTGACAAGTCATATACCGTAAGAGAGTTAAAAGTGTCAGCTCTCCAACGGTGTATTGCTTGTTGAGATAGCTTGAACGGTTGCAGAATTATAAACAAAACAAAAATGGGAATGTTTTGCTAAGTCTCCACATTTTCAACTTGCAACTACAGACACAGTTTATCGTGAATTTTGACAAGTCATATACCGTAAGAGAGCTAAAAGTGTCAGCTCTCCAACGGTGTATCGCTTGTTGAGATAGCTTGAACGGTTGCAGAATTATAAACAAAACAAAAATGGGAATGTTTTGCTAAATCTCCACATTTTCAAATTGCAACTACAGACACAGTTTATCGTGAATTTTGACAAGTCATATACCGTAAGAGAGCCTAAAGTGTCAGCTTTCCAACGGTGTATCGCTTGTTGAGATAGCTTGAACGGTTGCAGAATTATAAACAAAACAAAAATGGGAATGTAAGAAAGCTAAAAGTGTCGGCTTTCCAACGGTGTATCGCTTGTTGAGATAGCTTGAACGGTTGCAGAATTATAAACAAAACAAAAATGGGAATGTAAGAAAGCTAAAAGTGTCAGCTTTCCAACGGTGTATCGCTTGTTGAGATAGCTTGAACGGTTGCAGAATTATAAACAAAACAAAAATGGGAATGTTTTGCTAAGTCTCCACATTTTGAAATTGCAACTACGGACACAGTTTATCGTGAATTTTGACAAGTCATATACCGTAAGAGAGCTAAAAGTGTCAGCTCTCCAACGGTGTATCGCTTGTTGAGATAGCTTGAACGGTTGCAGAATTATAAACAAAACAAAAATGGGAATGTAAGAAAGCTAAAAGTGTCAGCTTTCCAACGGTGTATCGCTTGTTGAGATAGCTTGAACGGTTGCAGAATTATAAACAAAACAAAAATGGGAATGTTTTGCTAAGTCTCCACATTTTCAAATTGCAACTACAGACACAGTTTATCGTGAATTTTGACAAGTCATATACCGTAAGAGAGCTAAAAGTGTCAGCTCTCCAACGGTGTATCGCTTGTTGAGATAGCTTGAACGGTTGCAGAATTATAAACAAAACAAAAATGGGAATGTAAGAAAGCTAAAAGTGTCAGCTTTCCAACGGTGTATCGCTTGTTGAGATAGCTTGAACGGTTGCAGAATTATAAACAAAACAAAAATGGGAATGTTTTGCTAAGTCTCCACATTTTGAAATTGCAACTACAGACACAGTTTATCGTGAATTTTGACAAGTCATATACCGTAAGAGAGCTAAAAGTGTCAGCTCTCCAACGGTGTATCGCTTGTTGAGATAGCTTGAACGGTTGCAGAATTATAAACAAAACAAAAATGGGAATGTAAGAAAGCTAAAAGTGTCAGCTTTCCAACGGTGTATCGCTTGTTGAGATAGCTTGAACGGTTGCAGAATTATAAACAAAACAAAAATGGGAATGTTTTGCTAAGTCTCCACATTTTCAAATTGCAACTACAGACACAGTTTATCGTGAATTTTGACAAGTCATATACCGTAAGAGAGCTAAAAGTGTCAGCTCTCCAACGGTGTATCGCTTGTTGAGATAGCTTGAACGGTTGCAGAATTATAAACAAAACAAAAATGGGAATGTTTTGCTAAGTTCCACATTTTCAAATTGCAACTACAGACACAGTTTATCGTGAATTTTGACAAGTCATATACCGTAAGAGAGCTAAAAGTGTCAGCTCTCCAACGGTGTATCGCTTGTTGAGATAGCTTGAACGGTTGCAGAATTATAAACAAAACAAAAATGGGAATGTTTTGCTAAGTCTCCACATTTTGAAATTGCAACTACAGACACAGTTTATCGTGAATTTTGACAAGTCATATACCGTAAGAGAGCTAAAAGTGTCAGCTCTCCAACGGTGTATCGCTTGTTGAGATAGCTTGAACGGTTGCAGAATTATAAACAAAACAAAAATGGGAATGTAAGAAAGCTAAAAGTGTCAGCTTTCCAACGGTGTATTGCTTGTTGAGATAGCTTGAACGGTTGCAGAATTATAAACAAAACAAAAATGGGAATGTTTTGCTAAGTCTCCACATTTTCAACTTGCAACTACAGACACAGTTTATCGTGAATTTTGACAAGTCATATACCGTAAGAGAGCTAAAAGTGTCAGCTCTCCAACGGTGTATCGCTTGTTGAGATAGCTTGAACGGTTGCAGAATTATAAACAAAACAAAAATGGGAATGTTTTGCTAAGTCTCCACATTTTCAACTTGCAACTACAGACACAGTTTATCGTGAATTTTGACAAGTCATATACCGTAAGAGAGCTAAAAGTGTCAGCTCTCCAACGGTGTATCGCTTGTTGAGATAGCTTGAACGGTTGCAGAATTATAAACAAAACAAAAATGGGAATGTTTTGCTAAATCTCCACATTTTCAAATTGCAACTACAGACACAGTTTATCGTGAATTTTGACAAGTCATATACCGTAAGAGAGCTAAAAGTGTCTGCTCTCCAACGGTGTATTGCTTGTTGAGATAGCTTGAACGGTTGCAGAATTATAAACAAAACAAAAATGGGAATGTTTTGCTAAGTCTCCACATTTTCAACTTGCAACTACAGACACAGTTTATCGTGAATTTTGACAAGTCATATACCGTAAGAGAGCTAAAAGTGTCAGCTCTCCAACGGTGTATCGCTTGTTGAGATAGCTTGAACGGTTGCAGAGTTATAAACAAAACAAAAATGGGAATGTTTTGCTAAATCTCCACATTTTCAAATTGCAACTACAGACACAGTTTATCGTGAATTTTGACAAGTCATATACCGTAAGAGAGCCTAAAGTGTCAGCTTTCCAACGGTGTATCGCTTGTTGAGATAGCTTGAACGGTTGCAGAATTATAAACAAAACAAAAATGGGAATGTAAGAAAGCTAAAAGTGTCAGCTTTCCAACGGTGTATCGCTTGTTGAGATAGCTTGAACGGTTGCAGAATTATAAACAAAACAAAAATGGGAATGTAAGAAAGCTAAAAGTGTCAGCTTTC